>WAAG01009830.1:12601-74349 GCA_013390105.1 Tichodroma muraria | reverse complement strand
AAATTTAAATTTAAAAAACTGGGTGGTTTCGTAGTTGCTTTATTTTATTTTATTTTAACGTAAATCCTCTGTAGGACTGCAGTTCGTTTATCGTGGCTGTGTTCTTTAATTTTTTTTTTTTTTTACTGACGACCTGATGGTCGAAATACAGGTGGAGTTCAAGGTAGCATCCCTGGGTTGTATCACACTTCGTGAATGCTGCAGTAGCAAAAGCAGCTCATGTGACTTTGCTTACCTTCAATTGTTTACATTTGTTAGTTACACGTTTTGAAGCTACTCTATTTAGCTCAGTTCTTGGTTGTATTTCAAAGAGCAACAGTGTAGCAGCCACTTCAACTCCCTGGGTGTTCTCCTTGGAGAGAGGACGAGAGTGCTCCTTCTGAACTTTATTTAACCTGTTGCAAGGGTTTGCCCAGGTGCTGAGAAAACTAAGTCGGTATTGAAGTTTTCCCATCTTGTGTTCCTTTCAGTGGGTATACAGCTTTGGAATAATCAGTGTGACAGCTGCAGTTTGGGTTTTTGTTGTTTATGATTTTTTCTTGTTTTGTTAGGTTTTTTTGTCACTGAAAAGGAAGTTAACGTGTGGGGAAGTTGGTAAATATTTAACATTGAGGCACAGAAAAGTTACTGAAAGTTACAATTGTTTCAGAGATGTCAAGCCATAATGGCTTGAACTGAACTTTTTTTGAAAGTGACTATGTGTATCTTGGCAAAAGATAAGTCTGGTGTCTTGTTTTGTTTCACAGCGTTATTGGAAACAAACTCGTGTTTCCTTGCATAGGATAAGCTTTGTATAAACAACGCGTTTGGGCGTGTTTATACTGACTTTACTATTTCCTGCTAAAGGAGCTAAGGAGGCTGCCTGAAGATTCCTGCAGGGAACTGATGCAAAAATCACCTAGGGAAGTGCTTCTATTGGAAGCTGTGAGCATAAATTTGAATTTTGCTCCAGCAGAAGAAAGCACTGTTCTGTTAGAAACTCATAATTTGAAAAATCAAAGTGCAATGAGCTCAAAAATGGATTGAACAGGATGACTATTTCCATTGCATGGTCTATTCAGTTATTCTAGGATCATTCGAATAAACTTTCATTGTTCTGTTGAGCAGAAGAAAAAAGAACATTATGTTAAGATTTGACTTCACTCACAGCAATATGCTTTTGTTTCTTGAGGGGGTGGATGATTACAGTCCAGCAGCACCATGGGTGAGAGCAGGCATGTGTTGCTCAAGTCAGAGCCTTCTGAAAGATAGTTTTGCCCTGGGATAAGTGACTGGCCTTTGATGATGTGATTGAGTGAGTGGGTTGAATAGGAAAGCCGACTTTTTTCACTCTGGGCATGATGTACCTGACATGAACAGAGATTTACTTTTTGAGGGAGAAAAAGGGGTGGGATTCAGGTGTGCTTTAAATTGAGTTGGGGTGACTGGACAGATTTACCAGTAATTACCATGGGGCTGTAAGGGAAGAACAAACCTCTAGTCAGGGAAGGGCTTCATCCATTATACAGGAGAGTAATCCTGTGAAATTTTGCTGGCTTTAATTTTGAATGAGGAATTGGTTCTGCTGAGGCTGGCAGCATCTTCAGGCACTGGGAAAGCACTCTTCCTTGCACCTCATCCCTGTTCTCTTCATTGAGCAAGTAAGATAAAGCTGGATTTGGGACTTGTGGCAAAGAAGCCACACTGTTTGTGCCAGGGCTGAGTTGTCACTGAGTTCATATCCAGAGCCCCTCAGAGCTGGTGTGGAGATTTTCTTGGTTCATCTTTGTAGCTCACAGTTCATCGAGTTTGAGAGATGGACCAACCTGTGCTCTGTCATGTGCTGGGTGTAATTCAAGGAGCTCTCAGCGTGCTGCCAGCAGTGTGTCTCTTCCCAGAACTTATTTCACACATCCAGGGGAGTGCTGAGCAAGGCCTTGGAGGGGAAGGTGTGCAGCTACACAGAGAGCAGAGAGTATTTTTGGTTCCTGGCACAGGAGCTGAAATTAGGCAAATCCTTGGGAAAAAGTCCAGAGGAATGATTTTTACACGATAAAAATGGCTCTAGGTGACAGAGGGCTAGGAACTGAAGTCATTATCCTGAGGGAAGGGAAACTAGAATAGAAAGGTGGAAGGTTTTTACTTCCCTGTTCTCTTCACCTGGAACTAAGCAGTGTGCAGTGGTGCTTGGCCTGCAGAAGTGTAGTGTTTGTTTGGTGGGGCTTTTTAAGGGCTGCAGCCTGATCAATGGCACTTTTTCCTGATTGACAGGAAGTAGGACTGGGCTGTTAAGAGAGAATCTGTGCTGGGAGAGAAAACAATGCTCTAAAGTATTTCTCTGTAAGACAATTGATGACTATATGCACACACAAGTAATTAAAGGTGAGCTGTATCAGAACTGCTAATTCACTTGTTTTCTGCTTTAGGTAATTGGGACAGGTGCTCAGATTTCATACAATTTGTTGAATGTGACAGAACTGCACAATGAGAGTTTAGTTCCAGATTTTATAGTAGTAGTGTGTAAACTGGAGTATTTTAGTGAAGTTTGATATCAGTGTTAGGAGCATCTGGACTCATAATTGCTGCTGAGGGAGCTCTGGGTTGGTATTTGGGTTTTTTTTCCCCCCCTCATTTTTTGCTGGCTTAAGGACTAGAAGTTGGAGTAAGTGCCTGGTGTGTTTTGTCGTCATTTTTGTTAACTTTAAAATGGGCAAAAAATCTCAATTGTTTTGGCAAACAATCATTCCATCTCACGTCAGCCCTGAGAATAAGCTGGCAGGAGGTGGCTGAGAGCAGTTCCATGGGTTTGGAACATTCTTGTTTTGCTTGTTTTAAAGCTTGCCTCTTCTGCTAGGGCAAACAGACTAAATTAAGGTTGTCAGGGAGATTGCTGGGATTCCTCTGCTGGTTAATGCCTAACTCAGATGTTCTTTGCTCTCCTCCACGCTTCAGTCACATGGGAAATAGATAATTCTGTCGGGGACCTAGGAAATGGGAAGTGCTTGAGAGTGTCAGCTCTGGTTTGACAGAGCTTGTGTAGCTTACCAAGGGCTTGGCACGTTGAGCACCTTTTTGGTTGAGAAGTTGAAGTCAGACCTTTTACAGAAGTTCATGGCAGAAGAAGGGGAGACAGAGGTCATAAAAAGGAGCAGGAGAGATTGCTGGAGAGGAGACTGTAAGGGAAAAATAATTTGAAGGATGATTAAGGATTTGTTGGTCAGAGACACTGAAATCACTCTTCTTGGAGGTTTTCAAGTTCTGAGCCTGGAAGGTTTATAACCTTCAGCATGCTGATGTGAATTTGGTGGGTGGCCCTGCTTTTTGGGCAGGAGTTTGGACTGCACTGAGGAAAGAATGAGATCCTTTCCAACATCTGTGGTTCTGTGAGTCCTCACTTGCCAAGAGGTGCTGTAACAGGATTTGGGGTGCTCTCAAGTGCTAGAGCACTGTCTAACTAGGAATTAACATGGCCAGTGTTTTTTTGGTGGTGCTTTTAATTCAAGTGAATATCTCCTGTCAGTTTAGGATTAGCAGAAGCATGTGGTGCCAGTGCCATGCTAGCACATGCTGCTTTACCCCCAGGTTCCTTCCAGGTCTGTGTGGGAGCTGTTCCGTGGGGGATTCACTTACTCCAAACCATGTTTCTGAAAGGGGCTGCCTTCGGAGTGTGATGTGCCCTTTAAAATAAGATTAGAAGAAAGATGTGTGACTTGCAAAACAAATTGTTAGGGGGAAGAGAGAGCTCCTTTAATTGGAGAGCAAGTGGATTTGGTGATTCACCAAAGGAACATCTTATATTTTGTTTTAAAAGCAGAAATTGTTTGTGCTTAACACTGAAGTCTTTTAAACCTCGTGAGCTTTGAGATGAATCAAAAGCTAGGAACTCAACATTCTGACTAATGTGCCATAACCTGGCATCAAACAGTGGGATAAAAGCTTTTATGAAGTCGCTTTAGAACAGAAGTAAGCTGAGCGTGCTTGGGAGAGGTTTCCCAGCTGTGTTGCACCACCCATATCAGTGCAGGAGTGGAGTGATATAAATTGTGCCTATCAGTCCCTGTCAGACCGACTGTGTGTTGCAGGACCCACCAAAAAACAACAAAAAAAAGCTCTGTGTGCTTCTTGCATGACTCCTTTAGATATCTTTGTACTGCATACATGAACTATGAGTCAGGTTGAGCAGAGATTTTTGGCAATCAAATCGGATGTCTTAGATCTGAAATCATAGTGTCTCTGAGTGAAATCTGTGCATGCCTGCAGAGAGTTCTTGTTTCAAGTGTATGCTTGAGGAAGAAGTGCACCAAAATGCTTGTGTTCTAAATGTCTTGGTCTTATTAGATCCAAGTCAGGATATTCCAGCAAGTGAAGTTATCTAGGGTGCAGCCATTACTGAAAAGTACAGTTCATGTCTTATGAAACTTCTGTGCTGAGAATTAATCTGGTCAGGCACTGCTGCTGTCTTGGGAGGGTAGGGCGTGCTTGGTGCTGATGTTTAGGTGAATGCTTTAGCTTTTAATGGGAATTGCTATTGACACTGTGTAAGTGAGGTGATGGAGACAGTGATAAGCCTGTCTGTGGTAATTAAACTTCCTGAACTGCTCCTTGTAAGACAAAACCGTAGAGCACTTCTGTACACTACAGGAAGCTTTGATTCCACCCAGCAGATTGCAGATTCCACCCAGCCAAGTGAAAGGCAGCTGTGAGAACTGACAGTGTGCACCGCAGATGGAAGTGGTGCTTCCCGAGGCTTGAGGCAGCGTGGTGCTGAACGTCCAAGTGTTCAAGGATGAGCCTTGGTTCTGGTGTCACGAGCGGCCTGTAAAGCTGGCCCGTGACACTGGGACTGCAGGTGACCCGGCAGAAGGAAAAGATCTGCCTGAAAACTTGGAGTGGGTTACAAGATGACTTCATGTTTTCTGCATCACTTGCAGTTCTCTAGAGGTAAACAATAAAGCAGTAATGGCTGATAACATCCCTCTGATTCTTTTCATCCTTGTCCAAATTCAGAGTACAACAAGCAATGTCCACTGCTGCTGGAGCAACTGTCAGTTGCAGTTTGTTCTTCATCAGTTTACTTGTTCCATCTTTAAGCACAAGAAGTTAGGAAATTACTAAAATGAATGGTTTTGTGCAGTTGCTTGCAAGTTGTACATCATTCCTTACATTGAGTATTAAAAAAATAATTCAGTAACTTTGTTTAGGCAGAAAAAAAGGTTTTTTCTTAAAATTGGCTATGATGATAGAGCAGATAATTTTGAGATTAGCAACTGAAAAATCTTCTTTAGTGTTTATGTAGCAATTGATAAAGTTCCAGGTAGACAAAGCTAACTTGTCTTAAACTTGTGTATTGGTTTTGTATCAAACTGATCTTCAGATCTTGTGAATGAAGTGACTTTTTGCTGCAGTAGTGGTGGAGTGAGTGCCTCAAGGATTCCCACTTGCAGGTGTAGCTTCCTAACAAGTGGATAGGTGGGATGCTGTGTCACAAAAGTAGCACTAACACACCTGCAAGGCAGATATATTACACCTGGTAACTATTACTTCTATGGGAGGAAGGGGTGCCAGGTAAAGAATGAGCTTTTTTAGAGAGCTCTGTGGGCTCCAGTGCTCTCCATGCTCCCCTGGGTGCTCTGCTGCCATGAGTTTTGTGTGGCAGTGGGACAAACAAGGTCATGAAAATGAACCTGTCAGAGCCACTCCTTTACTATCTGCTCTTCTTTGATTATTTGCTACAACCATTAAGCCTGGAGTTATGGCACATGATAAGTCCTCTATTGTATGAATTTGTCTAAAGTTCATCCACCAGTTCCATGAGATTGTGTCTGCTTTTCAGCCCTCTTCCTGATGGCTCTTTGGTTGGGCATGGTGTGATAGCAGCACAGATCTGAGAAGGCTCTGCTGGGGCAATGAAGTGATATCGTACTCTACATCATGATCTGATCGTGGACTCTTCTGATTTATAGAAATGGAGAAATACCTTGAGAGTTCAGTTCTGGAGCAAGCCACACATGGGAATTTTATGGTTTAATACAGCTCCTGAAGGGTTTTGGTTCACCTGGGTGTGGTAGTTTTTGGCCTGAGGGTGTAGTGCATAGTGTCATGTCACCACACCTTCGGTGTTGTGTAAGGCAGAATGTTCAGAAGTTTCTCATGGATACAGGCTCCTCCTGTGTAAACAGGCAACTGGCTCCGGAGACTGGGAGAGGGGGAATGGCAGGGTGCTGCTTGTGGCAGGCAGCTTTCTTGTAAGACTCCCTTCCTTTGGGTGATCCTCAGAGGAGATCATTTGAGATAAGAGGATATTGGAGCAAGTAAAGAATATGGTGAATGTCTGATGTGTCTGCTGTATTATTTGCATAGTGTTACTAAAAATATTTTCATTTTATAGCCATTTAAACTTGTTTCAAAGGTAGAAAATGTTAGTGTAAAAGTGACTGATTAAAAACAATGTCATTGGAAAAAGTTTTGCCTTGTACTCTTTAGTGATTTTTGTGTGTGTGTAAATATATGTATTAGCACACTTACTGCTGCCCTACTTCGAGTGGAAATATGAACTTTTCTTTTTATAACAAGACCCCATTAACATATTTAGTTTGTCCCTTTGAGTGAGAATAAATACAGAAGAACTTGCCTGAGGATTGTGGAACTTTGAGTGCAGCTACCTCACAGTTTAGAGCAAGTTTCTAAATAAAAATTTTAAAGTATTTGGGGAATAGTGCTGTAGAATCCCAAGCCCTGGCACTGAAGGACTGTTCCTCTAGAGCCAAGAGAGCAGCAGCTGTAGTTTTAGGTTCCAAGGGCTGAGAGAAATGCAGGATTGGTGGGTGCAGGTTGGTTTCAGGGGCACAGGCCTGGTTCTTTGTTCAGGGATTAACTGGTCAAACATTAATAACTTTGTCCTGGCTGGACTCACATAAACTGCACCATAATGTGTGTGTGGGCATGGAGATGAGAGGGAATGACCTGAGGCCTTAAATGTCCCCATGGACATCTTTTTATCACAATTAGCTGGTTGTGTGTTCACAAGTGGCTCTGTGTAAATTCAGTTTGGGCTCTCAGGGATGGTGGAACAAGACAAAATAAGTACTTTGGTCAGGAAAAATGTTCGTTCTGCAGTTCCTCACTCCTTAATATGGTTAGAGCTAATGATGGTTGTTATAATGACCTTTAAGGATGCCTGTGGTTTAGTGTTTTTTTTTAATGACTGTAGCTTTGTCAGGAACAAATACATAGCCAACATGAGATTCATTACATTCTAGCTCCTAATAACAGAATAGCAGCCGTTAATTCTTATGCAGTATAAAGTTTTCTGCTTTCCTGTCTGCATTTTGGTTCTTCATGTTCTTTCTCTTGCTGTGAATTATTTTTGTGTCTATAAAATTTGAGTTACTTCTGAAATACTTTGATTTCATAATGGAGCTGTGCTGGGTGTTTGCATTTGTAATTGTGTGAGTGCATGAGTAGATGAGAACTTGACAGTTATTAAGAGTTGAAGTGGTTGTGTGTCCCAGTTGTATCAGAACAGGCAAGAATTCCCATAAAGAAGAAAGAAGACAACAGCACATCAGGCTGAGAATATACACTGATGCCTTGTATGTTTTAATTGTTGTGCCAGCCACATTTAGGGGTAAATGAAAAACAAAATGTTTGAGCACAAAGCCTGGAACTCGAAGGGTAGCCCTGAGCTGGATGGCCAAGTTCCAAAGCTGACCCATGAACTCAGCTACGGGGATCCTTCAGGCTGGCTCTGCCCCTCTTTGTGAGCTACACAGTAGCTTTGCTATCTGATTTTGTACACACTGAAGTAAATTTTACAGTAACAAATTCACAGCAGTGAGTTTTGTTTTCATCCTCCAGTTTATTGTAGCTTGGTGGAGATGCTCCCAAACTAGGTATGTAAAGAGTGCAGCAGAAGGCTGGGGTAAAATTTCTGCTTGTAAACCAGAAAGGTGATTTGCATTTTTAATATGCATTCATATTTGAACTTCAGACAAAGCTTGGGTGGGTAGGACAGGCTTCCTAAATCCATTACAGTCAGTTTATAGTGTTCTGTGATTCAGACTAATTCCTGAATGACTTCTAAGATAAGCAGTAATCCCATCAGTTAACATTTGATATTTCAAAATAACTTTGTGAAAAACCTTTATAAAATTAATCTGAGTGTTTTGGGGTAGACCAAGCACAGTTAACACTTTCNTTTGCTTATCTTCTTTAGCAGAAAATAACAGATTGTCCATAGTCTATGACAAGTTTCTCTAATTGTCCTGAATTCCAGTTTCTTCTTAATAGGGATTCTCACCTGTACTGAAGTCAAATGCTACCGTGACATTCCTCATTATTAAGTACAATGTAATTCCTCTTTGTTCACATGGTGCTTTGTTTCCTACTTCCCCAAAGGTCAAATAACCTTCTAAGGATGCTGCTATAAACAAGAAAGAATAGGGAAAAGAACAGAAAGACTTCATGTGTCACACAGCAGCTGTACATTGTTTAACCCAGTATTTTTTGCCTATTGAGTTACATTATGGTCCATGCCTGTGGAAATTATTCGACCCTGAATTCCAATTCTTTGAGGAAAAGCCAGAGTTCCCTGCTGTGACAGCAGCACTACTCATTTTTTCCAAGTTTTAGTATCACATCATTTATTATTAAGGGAGAAGGAAGTGACTTTACCATCAACTTATTGTAATGCATGGATCAAATACTCCTCCAATTAAGTACTTGCTCTTTACTAGTAGGTCTGTCTTGGAAGACAGACAACATTATTCTAAGAAGTTGTTGACGTGATCTCTGTGACCATGTTCCAAGTCTGCTGAGTACAGACAAAATGAATGGTCTTCACAAGGAATTCCAGCTCCTTTGGCATGCTGCACCCCTTCTGCTGCCAGTTTGTTTGTGGGCTGTGTTTTGCTTGGTGGCATTTTCTTACTACTTACAAAACAACCAGAACAAAGCAGATGCACATGTTCTCACTTTCTCAAAGTCTATCAAAGGCAATATATTCCATTTTCAAGGAACTGCCCAGTATCCAGTGAAGCTGCTGCAGCTTGCTGTCGGTGTTCTGCTTCATTTTTAAGTGTATCAGTCCTTTCCCAGCAGATGCACTCTGACAGTTTAACTTCTCAAATGGTTTCTTAGGAAATCCAAAGGGAGTCTGACACTTTAGTGTTTACTGTACCCACAGGAGCAGGAGGTGTTCTACACAACCACTAGCATGCAATGAAAAATCTTACCAAATCTATCAGCATAGAACAGCAAGAGAAGTTTATAGAACCTGGGCCTTGCCCTGTGCAGGGGTATTGGGTTACCCTTGCATATGCTGTCATGGAGGAAGCAAGTAAGCAGAAATGAAAAAAAAAAATAAAAAAAATTCATAGGTATTAGAGTGAAGAAATTTCTCCAAGCAGTTTCTGCTTCATTTTTTGAGATAGTTTCAAACCAGCTCTGTCGAGTTGCTCCTCTTGAGGGAACATACTTAGGACACAACAAAAGATTAATTCCAGGTCCAAAGTGCGTGCATGTTGTTAGAAATGAAGATTGCAGTTCAGTCAGAGCCAAGGTGAGTCTTGTCAGGATGAAAAGGTGTTTTTTGAGCAAGTGAGGCATAAGAGGAGCCCTGTTCTCGCTCCTCTTCATTGAGCCAGCTCCGAGCTTTAGAGCAGCTCTCGCTCGGTCCCAGCAGTTGCCCGCTGTGTCTGAATGAAAAGCTCAGCACCTGCGCTCAGGAGAGCCAGGAGCGGGGGCAGCGGATGAGCAGCAATTCAGTGCACATCAAGTATTGCTCTCCAGCAAAACTGCTTTGTGCTGCCGCTGTGATGGAAGCAAAGAGCTCAATCCCTCTGCTTGTATCCAAGCATAAAATTGAGATATCTGCGCTTACTGTGTCAGGAGTTGTTTTGACATAGTTTTTTCCAGTTTAACTGTTCCAGAATATTTCAAAAGCACTTCACAATAATATTATACCAAAAAAGCAAAAGCCAAGTTCCCTAAAAACTCAAAGCTCAAGTCAACCACATTTTTGAAAAGCAAGCAGCAGAGATCCCATGCTGAGCGTGGTTCTGCTAGGCACACTTTGCAGGAAAGCAACTTGTCTCTTTCCCAAGTCTAATTTGCAAAAGTTTTAACAGCAAACTGTTGGTAGTTTGAACTGAGGAATGTAAAAGCTGTAGAGCATTCTGAGGAGAGACTGATTTTCTGTAATGAACATCATGCTGTCTCTACTGGAAAGCATGCTGCACTGTCACAAAGCACTTTTTCAAGATGCTCAAAGCAAAACCTTGCAGGATCCCCAGCTGGCAGAGCAGGACCCGGCCCCGGCTGTGGCAGGGGCTGCATGGGGAGCCCTGCAGTGCTGCAGGGTTATGAACCTGCTGGTCCTGGGCAGCTGCAGTGGCAGCTTGTCTGCTCTGGTTGGTGTGGAGACTTGATGGGAAGTGTTTGGATTTCTTCTGTGCCTCTGGAAAATGCCAGAACTTCCTCAGTTTTCCTTTGCACTGGCAGATGTTTCTGCAGTTGTCTAACCTGATCTGACTGTTCTGCTGCCACCCTTGCCCTTGGGTGTCTCACACCCAGCAATTTTGTTGGCTTAGACTGACATGACTGCAGCTTTTGGAAAAAGCTTGTAAATTTTTTCTGTTTTTTAAAGCTTACTTATCAACGACCACCAAGAAACCATTGTCTGAAACAAACTTTTCAAAACAGTGATGGCAGTTTGAGCTTCAAATTACATATATAAAAAAAAGTTAGATATCTTCCTCAACTCCTTTTCTATCTTCAGTTACAAAGCTGATGAAATTGACTGTTTATTTACAGTGATATTTTTTTTTTTTTTCAAATTCTGAATTAATTTGCTCTTTTGTAAAACCGGGGCCCCTGACATTTGTGAGGGGAGTGTCTGATACGATTCCCATGCCTCTGGCACGGGTTCCCTCCCCTTCTGTTCGGGAGCAGTGCTGAGGCATCTCCCAGCAGGCGATTAAAGAATTGGTGCCCTCTGCTGTTAATGATTTACCAGCCTGGGTGACCCTCGGGCTTTATTTAGCATGAGGAATTGTCGAACTCATTTCTGGAGCAGTGCTCATTTGTGGATGGTCATTCTCCTGGGGGAAAAGTGGAGAACTTGGGCAAAGCTGGCAGCTTCCCTCTGGGAGGTGGCACTGGGGCAGCCCTGACTCAGGGAAGCCAACAGTTCTCCATCTGCGTTTTGGCAGCCCATGTTTCCCTCCATGTTCAGGCTCTAGGTTAAGTCTTAATTTAAGAAACTGAATAATGCATATTTAAGGACTTTGTGCAGCATGCAGCTGCAAGGCAAACAAGATTTTTTCCATATGGTGTCATATAGACCAAATGGAAATGTACAACAATAGTAACAAAACTATTGGTGTTGCTCAATTCAAGTGTTTTTGAGAAAGCAGATGGATTACAAGAGTCATTTCAAGGTTTTTCTGAAACCGTGGTGAATGCTCCTTGAAGTGTAAAAAATATTATGCTAAAGCAAACATCAGTAATAAAATTAGTAAAAATATAATTTCACAAAATGGCAGATATACTTCATCATGGGTAAAGATCTTGAAAGGCCTAAATGAGTGTATAGTCCTGGTTTCTGCACATCAGCTTTGATGACTTGGGTATCTTTTCACCATTTCCTAGCTGCCTTTCTAGATTTGATTGCAAAACTGAATATGTTAACAGATGGTTAAATTGTCTAATGGGAGCATTATTCATTCTCTGAACTGAAGAACAGAGGTTGTAGGAGTGAATTCTATTTTGTGACTAAGACCTAGATTCGAGATGCAGACAACTTTTTGTCCTTCAGATATTAACCAGTCTGAGGTTTGTCCCTTTGAACTCCCTTGGTTCAGGTGCTCATATGAGAAGTTATTCCTTTCCTGCTTGTATGCAAATTAAAGCATTGTCCTTGAGTGGAGCTTTACTGTGGCTTTTGCAGATGTTGAAGTCGAGGTAAATTTTAGAAGACATCAGTATCAGCTCATTTAAAAGAAAAGGAAGCTATATTAATCAATTTGATAGTAAATAATACATATTTAAATAACTATATAAATATTTGTAATAAATTATGTCATCAACCAAAGACAGTCATCAATTGTAGGAAAGAAATCATCGGGAAGATCAAATACAGTTGCTAACGCACACGGAACATGAAAGTTAAGAGAAGGTCAAGTTTCTGGTTGTACCCCTGGGAAATGAGCTTTGCTGGGAACAGTGGGAGCTGCTCCCTGAGCGTGCAGCCTGTGTGCAGAAGTGGGTGTCCCAGCACACCATGATTTGCCTGGGCAGGGGAGTGAAAATTGCTGCTAAGTGTAGAAGTTATCCAGCTGATCATGGTTCATTCTGCATGTGGTGGTCTGGGAGTTCCTGCTGATTGCATTTTTGTCATGGGAGGGAGATTCCTGAGTGTAACAGTTAAGAACATGGTAATACTTAAATATAATCAACCCATGTAAGCACACCTCAGTTTACAACTCATGGCCAGCTTAAGTGATTTGGAAGGCTTTATTAAAACACAAGTTAGAAAAAGGTATAAAAAAGTAGACTTGCTGTGAGTTTTGTATTAAATTTGATGCAATCACCTCAAGTAATTTAATTCTGTGAATGTGACATTGTTGCTGCTGTGTTGTTTGCATGAGGAAGCAGTGATTTCTGCATCAGGAAATGTGATGATCTATGAATATCTTTCTACTGTTTTCATGGGTGAGATTTCAATTACTCTCAATATTAACTTGGCTGAGACCTTTTGAGGGAAAGGAATTGTCTGGTGCAGTTGCATTAGTATATGCTATTATTTTTGTGTGATTTACTGTCATGATCTGTCTGTACTTACGAAGGTAGCCAGATACACAGAGTAAACTAAAACTGGGAAGAGTGACTAGAACGTTATATTAACTATTGATAGACTGGAAAGGCTATGTTAAAGGGAGAAGCTTTATCACTTAAATCTTCTAGGTAAAGAGCTAAGTTAATCAGTAGGAAATAGTTCTTTGGTAGAGATGCTGAAGAAATTCAGTGCTTTGTGGTGGTATTATATCTAGGAGAGAGATGATCTACAGCTGTCTTAAATTGTATGTGTATTTATGCATATAAATGTTAATTTGCTATCCCTTATCTGCAAATGTTTCCTGAAAGCTTTTTCCGAGGCCTTTTCCCTTGGGCTTCTCCTGCAAACAGGGACTCAGTGTCTTTAACAAGCTAGGAAGGTATAGATTTTTCTGTCTTGTGTTGCTCTGGCTGTCTCATAGATGGCTGAAAGAATAATGCTAGAGGACTACAGAATCTGCAATATCTTACATTTCCTTCTAGGGAGGTAAACTGCTTTGGGGTTATGATCTGAACTCAGCCTGGAAGTGCAATTTCTTTGTTAGTACAAGAGATTGTCAAAATTGTGTGAGGATCTGCAGGTACAGAACTGCCTTGACTTTGCCTCCAGCTACTTGCAGTGTCTCTCCTACCTGTTAAATGTGCTGCTTATCTCGAGTGGCTGCTGGCAGCAGTGGAGC
The DNA here is from genome assembly GCA_013390105.1 of Tichodroma muraria. Classification (NCBI taxonomy): domain Eukaryota; kingdom Metazoa; phylum Chordata; class Aves; order Passeriformes; family Sittidae; genus Tichodroma; species Tichodroma muraria. The sequence continues at coordinate 60,856 of WAAG01009830.1, read as the reverse complement.
TTGTGCACCAGAAGGGTATCTGGGAAGAGTGCTTACAGAGTCTGAAAAAATGCAGTGTGCTATCTTGTTTTAGTATTCTGTGCTTTGCCCAGAGGAGTTTGAGTGACAAATGCAATATAAGTGTAGGTAGATGGAGTAGATGATCCTGTTCCAGCTTCTGGCAGAGATTGACAGTACTTAAATGAGAAGGGGAAAAAAGTTCTTGTACAAGTAGCTCCTAAAATTCATACGGAGTTTCAGAACTTCTTGCTTGCCTGGCTGTCTCTGGGTTAAAAAACAGGGTTAGGCTTTATTTCATTTTTCTTGTAATCTCAGTTAAAAAGTTTATTTACCGGAGTGCTAAGTGGACATGTTAGTTTTGATTTCAAGATGATAAATTCTGTATTAAGTCCAGGTGAGGAGAACACGGGAGGGGTCAGGACGGGCGTTGCCATGTGGCCGTTTGGAAGGGGAAAGGCTGGTGTCAGCATCTGGATGTGCAGATGGCTGCACTGGGTTAGGCTCAGGTGGAGTTTGTTCAGAACAGCCCGTCTGGTGCTGTGTCCCAGATTTGTGACCAAAGGAGCGTCGACAGAAAGAACCCTGGTGCTTCAGCTTTTGCTGAACAGCCCTTCCCAGTCTCCAGGATTTCTGCTTCTCATGAGCTCCCACCAAGAGCAGGGTGGGTGGTCTGGAGGGGGGACACAGCCAGGACCACTCATCCACAGTGACCAGTGGCATTCCAAAATGTATCACATCATTCTGGGCAATGAAGGCAGGGCTGCAGGGTGGGGAGGAGGAGTTTTTTCCAAATCATCCGGTGCTCAGAAGCTGGGTAGGCATTGGCCTGATGGTGTCAAGTGGTGATGGCTTTTTTATTCGGTTATTTTCTCTTTTCACATCATCTATTACGTTGTCTTTATACCTCAACCATCGAGTTTTTCTCGCTTTTGTGCTTCTGATTGGCTACACGATCCTGCTGGGAGGGAATGAGCAAGTGGCTGTGTGGGGACTGACCCGGGAGCCAGGGTCAGTCCTCTCCACTGTCCCACGTACTTCTGAATGCTTCTCAAACTGTGTCCCCCCAGGAGTTCTAGACCTTAACTCCTGTTCATGACTGCTTTGAGTCAACTGAGCAAAGTTCACGAACCAATGCTTCCTTGGTAATGATTGTTGATATTGGTGTGCCACGCGGGCGGCTTTTTGGCCGTGAATGAAGCCGTAACGTTGGTGATTGTTGTCAGCAGGGTTTTCCTGCTCGGGGAGGAGCGACGGGGAAGAGGAGGGAGAGTGGTTTGTGCATCATCATCTCGCTGGCTTCAGCCAGCTGGTCGCTGCCGGGGCTCGGTGCGCGGGGCGGCTGGCGGGGGGCCGGGCAGTGCCCGGCTCCGGGCTCAGCTCCGCTGGCGCGCTCGCGGCTCCGGAGTCCGTGTTAGTTCTGGAAACCCTTGGGAGCACCCGCCTGCTCGGCTGGCCGGGGTGGGGGTGCTGCAGCACTGCGGGCCTCGGGGGCATCGCTTGCATCCCCGGAGGACAAGGTCCCGTGGGATGCAAGCTTGCTTTTTCACTGAAAAGGCAGGAGATTCCGTGTCCGTTTGCCTGCAATTTTTTTTTTAGAACGCTTAGTGAAATTTCAAATGCTTGTTAATGTTCAAATACGTGAAATAAATTACTTTATTCTGAAGCAGTAGGTAACACTGTCTTTTTTTCTTTGATTTGTGTGTGTTGTTTTTGTTTGTTTTTTTTAATAGAATATTCAAATAAAAACTTTGGCAGATGATGTGGTAAGGTCTTTGTAGCATCTTAATTTGCAATGGTAACTCCACGCTGCATGCTACTTTACTCGATGTTGTGGACAAAATAACATTCTTATAAGGATATTAAGCATTAGATTTCAGAAAATTGAGTGACTATTCCTAAAGATCGTAAATTGTGACTTCAGTTGAAGAAGATTAATCATTATTTCTATTTGGAGAAACTTCCTTAAGCACATTTTAAATACTTTAGCAATACTGTGGCTGTGTTGAAATGGTTACTCAACAGTTGAAGTGCTATTTCTCTTGACCTTCTCTTTACCAGTAAATGATCTGCAGTGCTTCTTCAAAGTTGGTTGCCACATGATTCAAGTGGGACCATTTTGGGTAATAAATGTGTACTGATTGCCAAGGAACAAGTCTGTATTCAGTAGCACTAACTTGATAAAGCTGAGTACTTTGAAACTGGTTCCAACCTACTTTTTCAGAAACTTGTATCAAAACTGATTTTGTTAAAATTACAGCCTTGCATTATGTATATATGTATATGAAATAAAACCAGACTGGTTCTTTAGTTAATGATTGTCTGCACATCTGAAATGAGGAAATGGGGCCTGGTAATCACATAGAAGATTCCTTTGTGTCTTTCAAGTGATCTCACCAGTGCAATCTCATTGAGCAAATTTGTTGTTAATAAATTGTACTTGAAATAGACGACAGTGGTGAAATTGGATCTTAAATTTCTTCTTGTGACTGTTGAATGGTCAACATGAAACTGCATTTGGCTAAATTTGGATACTGCCTTTCAGGCATTGTCATATCCTTGGCTTTTTCACCAGGCTATGCCCTAATTTTAGTTTCCAAAAATGTAATTGAAACTATTCTATTGAGGTAGAAGATGGATTAAAGTAATATTCTTGCTTTGTCAAAAACATGAACGGTATCCTTGTAGGTATTGTGCTTCTGTCCACAAATATAAAAATATCTAAGGAAGAAGAAAACCCCTCCCTCAAAACCTCAAAAGAAATATAAAGGGAATGCAGCTTATCTAGGGACACTTTCCTTCAGAAATTTAAGGTGGTCTTGTAGGATCTCAAAAATAACAACAATAACAAAAATAACAACAAAAAGCAATGAACAACAAAAACGAATAAAAAAAAAAATAGAAAAAGAATCTTTCTTCTTATTCCACAGCTCGTGCTCTAGTGTCTCCACACTGGACTTGCTAATCTAAAATGAATCAAAATTTTTGCAAACGAAGTACTCCATCAGACATTTCATACCTCAGAGAGTCCATTCAATCGCAGCCAATATCAGTTTTGGTTTACGTGTGTTGGTGGAGATGACAGTAACTGATCTGAATGATCCTGGTAACCCTACATAAGCTGCTGTTAGATGAAAGCACATCTTCATAAGGCTGTTGAGTGCCTGAAACAAATACAGGAGTATTTGTGGATGCAAACAGTTCTTTGAGGAAAATTGCTAGATGCATGATGTTCCCAAAATGAACATATATATGTAAATATATTAAAACAATACAGATATTAAATCAAAAAAATCGGACTCTGTCCAGAATAGAGTTATATGCTATAAATACAATAAAAATGGCCTTATAAGGAAGGTGCTGGTTGTTTCCACTATTAACCCAGTAACTGAGCATGCTTACAGCCCAGGAGGTGGGGATTGGTGTCAGCCCTAACCAGAGAACGCCCTGGCAGTGTCTGATGCTTCCACCGAGGTCTGGCTGTGTGTTTAACCATGGGTGGCTGCTTCTGTGTGAGCAATCCATCACCTGGCTTTCTAAAGCTCAGCACTAATTCCAGGGGTTCCTACTCAAAAACTCTTCAAGGAGTTATGGACTGTGCTCAGAGCATTAATTCCTCTACAAACTTTATTTTACTTTTAGCAGGATTTTTTCTAAGCCTGGTGAACTTGTGAGTACCTCCTTCCCAACACTGCCTTTTTCAGTTGTCCTCCAAAGGCTTATAGCTCTTCAGGAGAAGGAACATTGGACATTACCTTTGTGGTACCATATTTATTCACTATTAGGTGAATCAGAGAGTAATGGGAGAAGATGAGCTGAAGACTTTGAAGTGCTAAGAGTTTAGCCTAGCTGATGTGATTTTGGATCAGTGAGAAATATTTAAATCCCTTTTGCATGTGACCTGTCGTGAGTTTAACTTATATGTCATTGTCTTTCTGTGCAAAGTAATCTCTGAATATAAGAGTATTTTTACTTACAGTTCGGTTTAACTCCGCTGCTTGAATTAACTAAAAACATGTGCATTGCTGCCAAGCATTTGGCTGCTTTTCTCTATTTCCATTTCTGCTTACTTTTGAATGTCTTTGCAGCGTGACAGAATCACCAGCTTCAGGAAATCAGAATTGAAAAGAGAGAAGCCTCTCATCCAGCATCCTATTGACTCTCAGCCTTCCATTAGCGAGATCCCACATGCCCAGGCACTTGTTGATGAGCGCTGCATGAACTTATCAGAAAAAGAAGTTATGGATCTCTTTGAAAAAATGATGGTAAGATGTGGGTTTGGGGAGAGCTGTCCTGTTCCACTGGGTAGCTCTGCTCCATTTGGTGGAGCTGTGAATGTCTTTTGAAGGATTGGTTAGTTGTCCAACTCTTACTTGATTTGCTTGTTGAGGGATTCATTTTTAACTTTTCCAAGTAACGTTAATTGAAGCAGACAATGGGTCTGTCTCACAGAGACCAACAGTTCTGTGACAAGGCTGTTCACCAGGAGTTATTGCAGGAACAGTGACTGCTCTCAGGTGCCAGTCTGAAGTTACTTTGACTTTCAATGGCAAGCCTAGTCATTCCTAGTAATGACTGCATTGTATTTTATCAGTTATTAAGTGAAAAGAAGTGTCTTAAGAGATTTAATCTAGCAGAGCACTTTGACTTTTAGGCTTGTTTTAAATAGTTCAGTTAGAACAGTTTCCCCTCTAGCCCTTCCTCAAGCTAATCATCCATGTAATCACAGCCTTCTGGTTAGCTAGTGCAGCAATGGTGTCCGCCGTGGTAAGATTTCACTAGAAGCACAGGAACATCACAAGAGTTGACGCTTATGCATCACATTGAGGTGTAGAGTTGTTGTGCTTGTCCTCTAGTTTTACTTCTTGAGCCAAATTTCACACGTTAACTACCCTTGATGCAATTTCAGTTTTGGCTAAGTCTCAGAAACAGTGAACGCTTGAGGCGGCAGAATTAAATGAGAAAATCGGGTAGGGCAAAATCAAACACGTGCAGATAAACCGGAAAAAGTCACTTCTGTTTGTTTGAAAATTAAGTGTTTATCAAAAGTAGCTTAAAAGGAACGAAGACGAATAAAACTCCTGAGATGCATTCCTGATGTCGTGTGGCCTGCTTCTTTGCAGGAAGACATGAACCTGAACGAGGAACGCAAGGCTCCTTTACGAGACAAAGACTTGAGCACAAAGCGTGAGATGGTTGTCCAGTACATTTCTGCAACTGCCAAATCCGTAAGTACTCACCTCTGCAGGGCACGCCTGAGGAAGGAGCTTAGCTTTGAGTCGTAGGTTTTCCAAGTTTGAAACTTGATTTTTTTTTTGGTATAGTTTTATCTAAGAGTGGTAGGAAAAAAGAAAGTGTACTTACTAACACACTTGTAAATGCTTGCAGCTGCATCTGAATAATTAGTTTGCATTTCCCTTGCTGGGCAATGTAAAAACTTGATCCTTTCTTGGAAACTATAAGAAATTGCAAATCCAATGATGCAGAGTCATGAATGGAACCTGAGCATCTTTCTGTGCAATACATCTTAAGCATTTTTGGTACCTGAATTTCTGACTTCATGGTTTCAGTAATCATGTACTGGACTCCTTTAGTGAAAGGATGGTCTGAAAACCAGTTTCAAATTACATTTTGAGTAGAAAAAGTGTTTTGACTTTTCACTGATGTTGGTTATTCTCTGTAATTTAATTGATTCATTAACCCTTCATGCAGAATTTTTGAAGCATGTCTTCTTTGGGGTGCAAGAAGTGTAAGGAAATGACGGGATACCCCGGCTTTTTTGGGGTGGAGAAATGCAACTTCAAGTAGCGAAGAGCTGCAGTTGATTTTCTGCAGTTGAACTGTTCATACTAATTAGTTGTAAAGTACACCAGCAATGCTTTGTGTGTGTTGAAAGTTGACTATGGCAAATATAGAAATGAGTAAAGATAATGTTGGTGTCTGCCTAAGGAATCTTTAAGTATGGACTGCAAGCAGTACGATTGACTTGTCCCTTGTTAACCTTGAAAATCAGCTCTGCAGAGTTAAATTTCAAAAATTAAGATGACAATGATGTGCAATTATTATGCAAATGCCTTGCATGAGACATTATGAACTTCAGTGAGGAAAAGCTTGTGTTATAATGGCGATGAAATGGTAATGAAAATGGTGATTTAAGTTCTGAGAGGAGTGATGTTCCTGCATGAGTTCATCTTAGACAAAATCCACAGTCCTTTAGTGTGTGCTGGAAGGAATCCAGTGCTTTAAGCATGGTCTAACTAAATGTACAAATTACTGGAGAATTATTCAAGCTTTTGCAGTGAATGTTATAAACTATGAACTAGACTGTCTTTGGGAACTGTTAATTATGCTTTGTAAGGTTTTTATCTTCACTTGATGATCAACATTAAATCTGGCATTTTTCCTAGTATGCAAAAATATTTTATTGAAGCAGTAGAAAGTGGAAGTAGAAACGGAAGTATTTGCATTTTCCCCCTAAAAATAGTTGAACAATGGTGATGTCTCTCATGTACACTGCGATTGAAATGCAGCTGCCTCAAGCCCCAGAACTGTGCAGCCGAGTAAGGAAAGCATGGCTACCATTGCATGGCTCACTGCTGAAGTTTTAATGCATTGCATTGCTCCCCAGGTGTGCTGCAGCATGGGCACCGTAACAGAACTGGGAATGTGTTTGTCCAAATGTACTAACAATTTAAAACTGAGTCACCCTAAAAGGTCCTCATACATGACTGTGCACTTTGGGCTTAAGTAAGCACCAGTGTGGATATTTTGCACATTGCAAAGTGTTTTTCCTAGAGGAAAAACAGCTCATATTGAAGTTTGTGTGCTTCAGTACGTCCTCCTTGCAATTGAATCACAGCATTTGAATGGAATCTTTCAGGAATACACATTACCTTTCTGTAGCATGTTACCCTAATTGAACTTCTAAATAGCTGGCATCTTGATTGTTAAAAAAATATATCTATAGGCTAACAAAAAATACAGAAGCTAACTTTAAAATGTTGATTGGGATGTTATAGTGGCACAAAACCTCATTTTCTCTCATGATTTCATCTTCTGTTTAGTGCAACTACTGTTCTGCTCAATGAATTCAAGCCCTAGTCAATCTTTACTGCATCATGAATTGTCAAACTTGGTTTTCTTCAGGATTGTCTTCCATAAAAATGCTGGTTGCATTCAAAATGATCTGTCTTTAAATTTTCTACCTTTTCCTTTTGTCACAGATGATTATCTGTCTTCCTTTTTTTTTAGACTGGAAATACTTGGACCTACTGCTTAGAGCTCACAAAACACATTTAACAGTTGATGTGACTTTTCCTGCAGTTCATTTCATGTTTATTTTAATTAGGCTTTCAAGCTCCCTTCATGTGAAAATATCACTCTCATTTGCTGATTGTCTTAACCAAATTATTTTAAATTTGGTGCTTCATTTTCTCTGCCTGTGTGCTGTCTGCAGCATGTTGACCATGCTTTTCTGAAACACTTGTCTTCAGAGTTCTGAGAAAGGAACTTTGGGTTTCATTGGGTGAGGAAAGTTTTTCTTGGGGGAGGAGGACATGTAGAAGCTGATGAGCTGATGCTTTCATGAGAAGTCACTTTCTGGGCTTCTTATTCCTTCTCTCACTTGAAAAGAAAGATCATGGAAATTATACCTGAGAACTGGTGAAGGATTGGAGTTGTGTTTCAGAACTAACCTGGTGACGTTTTGTGCTGTACTGAATAGTTGAACATTGGTGAGAGGAGAAGGTCGTAAATTAGAAGAGCTTGTCTGTGATGGCAATCCCTTCTTGTGCTTCTAGAGGAAAGTTCTTCAGGAAGAGAAGTGTTGATTGTGAAAGACTTGCAGGGACTTGTGTTTCTGAAAGATTTCCTGAAGGAATAATGGAAGAGATGAGAGTAGAAAATTAAGCAGGTAGGGGCTGAAGAGATACAGATTCGGGTCTCAGAACCAAAGCAGCTGGTGATCAGATAAAAGTGGTTCTGCAATAAACTGGCTGCTGTCAGAGTGCAGCAGGTGAGCCGAGGAGGAGAGGCTGCGCTGTTGGAGCAGATGTCCATTGTCCTGGTGCTCCCGGGAACGTGGGCATTTGTGCAGGGTGACAGAACAGGGCACAGATGTGCTGCCTTCCTGCAGTTCCCTCTGGGGAAAGTCAACTTTTTGTTCATGAATATAGAGATGCTGTTCCATGGTAAAGAGATCACTGTTTAATTATCCATGTAATTAAAAGCATCCATACCAAGCAGTCGAATAAAAATGTCATGTGAGATTTTCTGAAATGCAAGTTGGAGTTATAACTGTAGGCTATGTTTTTGATTACAAAAACTTAATTAAATTCAGTGGTGACATCATCGAAACAGATCAAAAGCTCCATAATAAAAGCAGTTGTTACACATCCAAGGAAGTCAGTATGCCATTAGTGTGTTCTCAGTGTCATGTATAAAGTATCTGACCTGATAATTTTAACAAATGGCATATTTAATCTTTCAAGATGTAGCTGTCAAGACAGGTATTTAGTTATTTGTTGGTAAACGTGTCAAATACTGACAATTCAGCAGCAGAACATAATTTGAAATTGTTGCTCCTGCCATAGAGCTACTGTTTTCCTGTTGAGAAGCTCTAACCCCTAAACAGGTTGATAAAGTAATAGAAGAAAGTAACTACTACTAATGATTAAACACTGAAAAATGTGTGTGCAACTACATCCTACTAAGTACTGTGCTGTGTTTATTTATGTATTATTATTATCTTTTTTACACAATAACCTCTCTTGGCTGACCACTGCATGCAGATAGTCGGAAGTAAAGTTCCGGTGAGTACGAACACCAGAGTTTTGTTTTCTCTTATGAACTTCTCTTTTTAGAGATTAGGTTGGAATATTTTGGACTTTTATCTGGGTTTTAAAAGTTCAGTGGGCACAACTGAGTCCTTGCTTTATCAAAATAATGGTCAACCACCTCAGTCATGTTTTTCTTACCAGTATGAGATCATTGCTTACACTTCTGAGGGATTTCTTCAAATTCTCAGGAGTCTGTTTCCAAGTACTCGAAATTCATTCAGCTCATCTCTACATTGTGAGCAACAAATATAATTTAAGCTTGTCTTACTTTTTATAGAAGGCAGGCACTTGAAATTTTAAATTGACAGTATTTGGCTTACTTCATTCTGTTTAGATGTGGAATTTTTTTATGTCCAAATTGTTATTATTCATAGCTTGTCTTGGAAATACCAACTTGAGCAGACCAATGCAAGAATAAGATTAATTTAGGGGATTCAGGAGGTCAGTAAGTTTAAGATGAGATCACTGAGAGCATAACTTTTCTCTCATCAAGGCCTCATCTACATTTTATGTTGTCTTCACTGAATTCAAATATTGTAAACAAGTATTTGGCGTTTAATTTGTTGTAGTGAGTTCAGCAAGTTTTTGTTTCCTGGAAAAAATGATTTTTGGGGGGAATAATTACATAGGGATTTAAAATAGTGGTTGAAAGTGGAGATGTTCTTTTAAATTATGGATGGACTTGATTTTTGATTACAGCCAAAACAGGCTTTTCAGGTACAGCAAGGCTTTCTACTTAGGTCATATTCAGTAATTAAATTCTATAGTAAAAATTATAGGGAACAATCTATGTCATAAGTCTGTCTAATCATTGCCTCAGATGTAGTTAGATTTTTATCCTACACACTCTATTCTTACCTATTTTTCGCTTGGCTTTGTTTTATTCAGAGTGGCCTTTAAAGAAATTTTGCTGTTCACCAGTACTTTTTAGTTTGTACACACTATTGGTTCTTCCCCTGATTGAGGATAATACCTTCATTGTGCTTATGTATTTAAAGCTATTTGATTTTTGAGGGGACAAATTATTAATTTTCCAGTTGAGTGTGTTAAAACCAGTTTCCAGTAACTCCTGCTGCTGTGTAATTTCTTTATGGTGTGAATTAGCCTGAACAGCTGCTTTGTGAAGAGGTTATTTTATAAAGGAAGCTGATATTCCCACAATGGGTAGAGGAGAAATTCTAAGATGTTTTCTTCCCCGTGCCTTTGAGTTCAGGGTCTGATAGAGAGCAAGAACAGCTCTGCATTAAAAGCATGTTTTTGTGCAAATAACTTGCTAAATACTAAAATAAGAAACGCTGTGCCTGGAGTGTGGCTTCTGCATATTTTTGCTTAATTAGCACTTGCACCTCCGGGTGCTTCCTCCAGGACTCGTCCTTTAGGAGCCGTTTCCTTCTGGCAGCACATGGAGCTATTCCCCTGAAGACTTACAGATTCACTGTGATCAGGGAGAGAGGAATTTTGGGATGTTCCTGGCAGTGCTGTTGGGTTGTAGAGATTGCAAAGAGGTTTCCCTGTTCATGGGAACTTGGGAGCTTCAACTTCTTTGAATTTTGTGTGGGATCCTCAGCACTGGTGGGACTGCTGAGTGGTGCAGGCTCTCCTTTGAGCTGGCACCAATGAATCATTCTCTGCCTTAATTGTAACACTGAAGGTGACTGGTCATGAAGAACTTTCTAAGATTTTTGTTGTTAAGCATTGGTTTAATCTTTGAACATTCTGATGTGGCACCCAACCATCTTCAGTTTTTCTACTTCATTTTTTTTTTTCATCTTTATTAGATGTCCTCCTGTAAAACATTTTTCACTGAGACCTTATACCTCAAAGTAAATGAGAAATGTTTGTATTAAAATCTGATCCATATAAAGGCTATAGCAATACTTAAAAATAGTATTCCAATCAAACTCTTTGAATAGGGAAATAAAAAAAAGTAGCACCTGGTTCAGCATTCGAGTTAGGGCTAGAGCTAAGAGTGGATTGAGACTGAGACATTGATTGCAGGGACTAACAAAGTAATCCTGGGAAGCTGAAAATTGTCTGAAAGACTTCAAGAATGGATTTTTATGAGCTGTTTTGAAGTGACCATCCATTTTGAGGAGGGAGGAAAGCAAGCAAGAGGAGTTGGTTCTTTATTGCTGTGCAATAAGGTTAAAGGTGCCTTTTCAAAGAATCAGTGAAGAAATGTGCCTGTCCTGCAAGCTGTGGGAAGGACCCTTGGCAGAGCCCGCTGCCACGTCTGTGGACTATCCATCTATTTTTGAGGAGTCATGGGCCTTCTGACAATAAGGGACTAGGCAGGGCAGAGGTGCTTCACTAATGGCCAGGATGGACAGAAAGAGGAGGCAGCAAGATCCCACCTTGATTTAAATATGAAACAAAAGAGTAGCAACGACTTCAGGTTGCCCCAGTCTGAACTGGAGCCTCCTTCGGAGCTTGCAGAGGGCTGCAGTGGAAGGACAAACTCATCTCTTGGGGGAAATCTACTGTCCCGTGTTCCAGAGCGCTTTCCAGGGTCTAGCTGAACAGGCAATGGCGTTGACTGAAGTTGCCGTTGTCTCATCTCTGTACGTTTTGTGGCTCTCAGCAGCATTTCTGTTCTCTTACCATTTGGGGAATGGCTGAAATGACAAAATGTGTGCCCAGTTAGATCTATACAGTGTAGATGATGTGCATTAGTTACACATAAAACCTCTTCTGATTCCCGTCCATGCAATGGGTGGGACAACGCTGTTCCTTTTGCCTAGTTCTTTACCTTAGGGTCCTTCAGAGTGATGATTTTTCTGAATTTTGATGTTTTTTGATATATTAACTTGATTTACATTGAGCTCCTACTCTTATAAAGAAATCCTCACCCATTTGTTTCTTTTTCCTCTGGTGGAAGAGCATCTCTTTGTTTAGGATGTTGATGGTGACTGATCTTGGTCCCTTTATATCCTTCTTACTCATCCTTGCCTTGGTCCTTGGATGTGTACCTGGCATGTGATGCCCAGCTGAAGGTGCTTTGCATGTCAGCAAGGAACACCTTTCAAAGCTGACCCAGTGCAGGGGACCCTCACTGCAGTCCCAGTCTGTCCTGGTTTTGTTCTCAGTCTGAAAGAATACTGTGAACCCAGTTGTGCTTTGTGCCTTGAATCTGGCTAGGTTAAAGTCATTCATTTAAATGTAGCCAAGTCATTTTGTCATCAGCCATACTTAGTGTGTTTTTGGAAAATGAATGGTAAGAATTTAAAGAGAGCAAACCAGAAACTTCATAAGATGTGGAGCTTTGTGGAAAAGTGACAATTTGAATATTTGTAGTGGAAGTGATAAAATTAAAACCAAATACCTATAAATCCTCTTCTAGGACAGGCACTTGATACTGCCTTTACAGCCATGACATCTTTATCAGGTTCTCTTCAACAGACCCTTCAGAGCTAAGGAGCTTTAGGAGCTGCAAATGAATCAAAACCACTCTTCTGAGATAAGCCTACTGCAACTTGTCAGAGCTGTACAAAAGATTAGTTGCACCTTTTGGGAAAATGTTTTGTCTTGTTCATGAGTTTGAATACTATAGCTCTAAAAACTGGTGTTTGGGTGTTTTAACAGTGAAATACTGTGTAAGCAGTTATTCTTCTGTAGTGGCACTTCAGCAGGAGAGAGCTCTTTGTCAACTCTCCCGTATGATTTTTTTTGCAGCAAACAAGATCCTCTAGAGATCTTTACTGTGGCCAAACGTGGACTATGGTACAGCAAAAAATTGGCTCATGGAGTTGCATGAACTGGGTTTTTTCTGTGTCTCTTTGTGATTGTTTTCAATACAGTGTTGTAGTAGAAGCAGATATTTAACACAGTCTCATTAAATATGTTAATACAGCTGAATGATGGAATTAGTTTTTTTATATTCAATTTGTACTACATGCACTTTTACTCAAAGAAATGAAAAAGATTCCAGCAAAAATAGTTATCCTTGTGATGTAAAACCAAAAGTGTTAAACACTGATGACAAATCCAGGTCATGTCAGGTGTCTTGACTACTTGTACTATGATTTGAAAATTCGTATGGAAATATTAGTTTTCTGTTTTGTCATCTGAACACTTTGATCACTAGAGCACTCAGCAGCGTTCTGCCTTCTGTGATAGGGTGGACTCAAAAACAGCAAGCACGAATGTACCCTGTCCTCACAAGAATATATCCATGAACTGAGATCTGGAATTTCAGATGAAAAGCTTCTTAATTGCCTGGAGTCTTTGAGAGTGTCTCTAACCAGCAACCCAGTGAGGTAAGAGCAATTTCTGCAGGAGTTTTCATCATGCTGTTTCTGCTGAGCAGCAGAGTCGTGGGCTTTGGGGTTTTTTTGAAACCAGAGGAATGATGCTAATGCTTGTTGACAGGAGAGCAGTGTTCTCAGCACCCTGGATAAGGATATGTGAAATGTTTGCAGCTCTCTGCAGTGTCTCCTCACCTTTCACTGTGGCTTTCAGCAGTTTGTACTTGTTGGAACTGTTTGCTTTTTGGGAATTGAGACCAGAAGTGGAACCTATGAAGGGATGCACAAGCAGTAACAGAGAAATAGCTTTGCAAGCTTTCCATTTAATGAAGAAATAGTTGAAAGCATTTTTCTTTGTTTTTTTGTTTTTTTCCAGCTGGGTTAACAATTTTGGACACGAAGGTCTTGGACTTCTTTTGGATGCATTGGAAAAGCTTCTGGACAAGAAACAGTANAGCATGACTGGGTTTTGTTGAGTTCAAGATGTATATGACATGGTAAATGTTAGAGAGGGAAGGGAAGTTTACTTTTTGGAAATGCAGGTCTTAAACTTAATGTAACTTCTCTTTAGAGTCTTCTTCATGAACCTTTCTGCATTTTTTCTTAATTTTGTTAAACACTATTGATCTTTGGAAGTAAAATATTTGATAAAGAAAGGATGGTAGTATAAATTCAAATTAAGTGCACTTGGAAATTGAAAAAAATAGCTTTCCAAATTCGGATTTCAATACACGATTGTCAATATAATGTACTTTTCACCTGATTTAATTTAGGTATGATTTGATTTACTTTTAGCTGCAGTTTTTAAGTTGGTAGGTCATGGGTAAAGGACTAGCCTAAGTTGTTTCGAGCACAGGTTACTCAGGTTTACAGAGTACGAGTACCTTCTAGAAGCTGATGTGTTACACTTGTAATTCTGCTTTATTCATAGCAAAATCTGAAGTCTTGTATTTATGTATCCTCCCCAGCAAGTAAAACTGCATAAAAGTTACTTATAATTAGTTACATAGTTATAATTAGTTTTACTTGGTTTAGAAAAATCTCACAGAAGAGCTTGTCTAATCAAGTGGGAGAAAAGTAGATTTTTCATACTCTTGAGGTGTTTCAGATATAAATAGAAAATAAAACCTGATGTGTCTTTTGGTGGGTACTGATTTTACAAGATCCTGGTGTCCTCGTGAGGAGCTGAATCTCTCTCTGTCAGGAGAAAGCCTCAGATGCAGGACTGGGAACACTGACCAAGCAATGGCCAGGGGTTCGGGTGGAGTTTTGGTAGAGTGTGGCCAAACCCCTCTGGGAGGGAGGAGTTGGGAGAGTCTCTCAGGATCTGAAGTTGGTGATGAGTATTCAAGGCAAGCACAACATTCTCACCGTGAGCTTTTTGTCTCTCCCAGTACGGTTTGCAGAGGATTCTAGGAGATGAAAGAGGTCTCTTGCTCTTGTCAAGAGCAATTGATCCGAAGCAACCACACATGATGACTGAGACAGTGAAAATACTTTCTGCTCTCTGCATTGTTGCGGAGGAAAACGTGTAAGTGAGATATTGAAGCTTCTTTTTGGGCTCATGAGTTGTTAATTTGGACACAGGTGAGACAAGTTGTCAGTGAAACCAGTGTAACCTATTAAGTCTTTAATAATGTGGTTTAAAATTAAAGAGATGTCACCTGTTGTGTTGCCTTAATTCAGTATTAAATCAGAGAAAAGCAGGTGGGTGGACACCTGCACATTGTGGCTGAAGTGGAAGGTGTGAAAGGACAAATCACCTCTACCACAGGAACAAGAAGTTTACGTTTTCAGCTGGGCTTTGGAACAGTTCAACGTAGTTATTTAGCACTTGCCCATGAGATTTTTAAAACCAAGATAATCACTCGGCATATGTTTCCTGTACGTTCACCACTGTATTTATTTATTGAAGGTTAAAATGGGCAAACTTGGTGTCTTCTGTGCAATATGTAGATTAAACTCTTTTGATTTTTGAAAAGACAATTTATGAGGATTTCCAGATGTTAAATATGTCAGCTGTTATCAAATGCACAGTCTTGCAAAGGTAGGGATTTTCTCCCCCTCATTGGCTGAAATAATAATATAGGGATTTATTCACCCTTTTCTCTTATCTTAACAGTAGTCTTGTAGACATTTTTACACTTTGTTCTTGGATTGTTTTCAACTTTCAGTAGATAAATGCATTTAAACTCTGTCAGTGCACTCGAGTCTTGAGTTGTCTGAATAGTGG
The DNA here is from genome assembly GCA_013390105.1 of Tichodroma muraria. Classification (NCBI taxonomy): domain Eukaryota; kingdom Metazoa; phylum Chordata; class Aves; order Passeriformes; family Sittidae; genus Tichodroma; species Tichodroma muraria. The sequence continues at coordinate 45,545 of WAAG01009830.1, read as the reverse complement.
GCTGACGATGTTTAAAATGAGCAAGTTGGCTGTGCTGTGCTCTTTGACAGTTTGTCTTTCTCTTAGTCTGGACAAGCTTTTAGGTGCTATAACAACTGCTGCTGAAAGGCACAGCAGGGAGGAGCGCTTCTCTCAGATTGTTGAAGGCCTGGAGAACCACGAGTTCATCCAGCTGCAGGTGAGTTTGCCTTTGTGTGCTCCAGCTGAAGGGCTGGAACACTGTGTACTGCTTGGTGAGCTTTCATTTGCACAGAGCATCTTTTAGTGCTGTTCATCCAGTGGTCAGTAAAAGAGGAGAAATAAAGACTGGTGGCCTACTGCTACTAGATTTTCTACTTGTTAGTGGTGAGAGGCCAAGGAACTCACTTCCTGTCCCAAGAACAGGATTAAGACATTTTGACTTTACTAAAGAGAGTAATTAGTGGTATTTCTTTCCTTGGATTCCAGGTGTAATGTTCAGGTAATAAATCTGTTCCTAGCTGGTGCTTTAGGCAGCAGCATCTGTGGCCTCTTAAATATTCATATACATGCTAATTATGGCAGGTGTAGCATGGGGTGTGCCCATTTTTGGCAATGCTCCTTTTGGGATGAGGCAAGTGCAGCAGGACATTGCTGGTACTTTTGTCAAGAAGGACTCTGCATTCCTTGCTCTGTGTGTTCAACATGTGCCTTTCACTCAGCACTAGTGCTTCTCTGAGGCTAATCTAGTGAGCTTTCAAAGTTATTTTTATAAAATAACATAATAGTCTGTGCCAGTGGTTTTTACTAAGTCATGACTGTTTTTGACATGTTCATGACATGTCAATGGACTTTTACTAAGTTCATTGCTGCTTATGTGTCCTTGGATAGAGGTTTTTACCCTCTGTGGGCACCAGAGTTTTGGTTGGTAGTAAGATGCAAGCTTTTTGTAATTGGGAGTGGATGGGTTTTTTTTAGTACTGCCATTTTTGCATATAGGCCAAGTGGCTGAGTATCCTAATAGAAGGATGACTTTGACTTATTACCTTCTCATAGTACAGTGGTTATGCGCATTTTGTACTAGAATTTATTTTTCAGCTGCCTTGGCTGAAAGATATGGGAAAATGCAGGCAGGGCAGGTATCCTTGGGATGCCTTTTTCCAGCCTTGGCTCAAATACACATCAGCTGTAGTTGCCTTAATGCAGTATTTACCATCAGCACCTTTTGTTTCAGAGCTGATGAGTTAATGATGTCCATTAAGTTTCTATAACTGGCATTCTAATCTTAATAGTGCTATCACTGAAGAATTCATTCTGGAGTTGTCTCCTACTCCATGACCTTGTTGATTTAAGGCAAACAACGACCAGCACCCACCATTGCTGCCAGCCTCCCCCTCCCAAAGCTCTCTGACACCTCCGGGAAGGCACAACTGCAAGACTCATTGCCTTGTTTCTGACAAACTAGTTTTTTGCTGGTAATGTATTAGCACAAGCCATTAAGGCAGAGTCTCTCTGGCAGAAGCAATCAGAGCAGATGGCACCTCTTCTCTCTATTAATTTCAGATTGGACATGTGCTTTGGCTTGTTAAGTCATGTCATAGTAGTAAAATAACAAGAATCATTCAAGCAAGCATGATGATACTGCATTATCTGAAGATGCAGCTCTATCAAGAGAGTGCCTTTGAAAGGGTGTTTTAATAGAAATTTGAGACTCCATAAGGTATTCTATTAAAGCTAAATAGTGAATGTAATTAAAACAGGAAAGTGCTTTTTATCTGATTTTTTTTTCCTCTGCAGCTATTGATTTTTTTTTTGTCCTACTCTAAAGCTACTTATATTTGCAGTTAACATCTTTTACCAAACTTGGTATTTCCCTTGAGTCCCATTTTAGTCTTTTAATGTGGATCAGCACTTTTGCCATTGTGCTGTTGTCTACCTGTTTTGAAATAAATCAATTAAAGTGCACAGCTGTTCAATTAAAGCATTAGCCACTATCCTGAGATTTCAGGTGTTTTGCAGAACTGCTCTGCAGGAATGGAACAGACACCTGGTGACTAATTTGGGTATGGGTGTTTACTGGGTGGGTCTGATGTGGGGTTTTTTCAGTTTTTAGTTACTGTAGAAACAGTTTGTTTTCAGACTAGTGAATGCTGAGGAGAAAGAGAAGGAGGTACAATGGGCAGCTTTAGTTTGGGAATGACTAGTGCATGATTTTAGGGTGGGCAGGCCCTGGCCCAGCTTGCCCAGAGCAGCTGGGGCTGCCCCTGGATCCCTGGCAGTGTCCCAGGCCAGGTTGGTCACTGGGGCTGGGAGCAGCCTGGGACAGTGGGAGGTGTCCCTGCCATGGCAGGGGTGGCACTGGGTGGGCTTTGAGGTCCCTTCCAACCCAAACCATTCCATGGTACTTTTCTGTGATGATTATTCATCTGGTACTATTTTGACACACTAGAAGCATCCTGATATGGAAACTTAGCAGGATTTGATGTTGCTAAAGTAAACCCGCGTTGTGTGTGTGCTGCATAATAAATAATATCCACCTCTTTGGTTTCATAATTAAACTGAAGCAGTGGCTGGAAGGACAGGTTTTCATGCTCTTTTTTTGATCACAGGTAGCATGTATGCAGCTCATCAATGCCCTTGTTACATCTCCTGAAGATCTTGATTTCAGGATACACTTGAGAAATGAGTTTTTACGTTGTGGCCTGAAGAAAATATTGCCTGTAAGTCATTTGTATCCAGGAGTTGATCACTGTTCCACTGTGAATGTTGAAGATAACCAAACTGTTTAACCAGAACAGCAGATGTGAAGGATTGGGGCTGCAGAAGGTCAGATTATCAGTCCCAATCTGCTTTCAGCCTGCAGAGTTACAAGTTCAGGCTCTCTTGAGCTGTATGAACCAGAATAGTACTTAAAACAGGTCAATATATTAGAAATTAAATGAAGGTAGCCAAAATCTGCATAATGAGCTCAAAGCACATGCAGTGAATGTGAATCTGGCTGTGGAACCAATCTTGGATTGGCTTTCTTTGTATGTGCTCTTCCTGTTGTTTTCTGTGAAGTCTGTTTTTCTTTAATCTGCCTGCAGAGAATGCACTGGGACATTTTAAGGAAAAATCAAATCAGAAATTCTTTGAGACTGCATGTCTGTCTTCATGCAGCTGCACAGACAGCAATGTTTCTGACTTGGGGAGAAATTTTGTACCTCTTAACCAAGAAACCATTCTGATGCTGACATCAGAAATAGGTATATATAGGGTACTCATTTTCTTACAAAAGATGAGAGATATTAGAGTACCTGCTTATGTTTGTCAGAAACAGAATTTATTCTGCTATGACTTTTAAGATCTGAAGTTTCAAATTGTCAGTTTGTCAGGAATAAAAACTTCTGTTTTTGGCTCATTCAGCCTTGAGACACTTTCTGATGTGTGATGTTACTTTTTCTTAGGTATATTTTTAGGGTTTGTATCATGTAGCTAGATTAATATCATCTACTGGCTTTATTTGCTGTGGAACATATGAAAGCCTTAAGAACTCAAGATTCTTTGGCTTTGTTTTTTTTTAATCTATTGGAACCTATTTTATGTAATCAATAAATGCTTAAAAACGTCAAGAATTTGGGGGTGGGTTAGGCAACAAAGAAACCGAATTGTAACAAATCATGATACAGCAAACTTGGGAGAGTGTACCAACATCTGCCATACAGATTTGAGTCTAAAAGCAATTATTTGGTGATAAGTCTATTTTAAGAATGTTGAACAGCTAAAGTGTTGAAAAATAGTCAGGAGGGGGATCCAGAGCTCTGGCTCTGAGCTGTTCAGACTCAGGGCTGCCTCCTCTGCTTTCCAAGCACTGGAGCTGGCAGGAGTTCCTGCTGTGTCGGGGAGCAGACGTGGCTAAACCCAGGCCAGTTTCCATGTCAATCACGGACTGCATTCCCATGAATGGATGGAACTTCTATGTGCTTTGGCTGATAGGAAGCTAAACTTGGTTCTTATGGGAATTAGAACAAGTGCTTGGATTTCTCAAAAGAAAAGCACATTTTCCTCTGCTCCAAATGGTAACTTGTGTGGGTTTTTTCTCCTATTTCTTATTGCACTACGGATGTTTTAATGCCTTGGTCTAAGTTAACTGAGTAACAGAAGTTGTAAGCAAGCCTTCTTTAGGCTTCTTAAGCTCACGTCAATTAATGTTTTGAAATATACCTATTGTGGTTTTTTTTAAGGAACTCTGACATGAACAAGCAGCAACTGTATGTCCCTGTAAAAGAAATTAATTCAACTGGAAGTTGTCCTGTTTGTTCTGTAGCCCATCCCTGCTCTGTGAGCTGATGTTTTGCCTTTAGTTTTTCTCAGTTGAATGATTATAGTAAAAAAAGTCCAGGCACTGAATTAAAACTAGCTTCTGTTATAAAAGTTCATGTCCTATATTTTGTCATGACACAGTCCTTCAAAGGGGGGAATTCTTGCTTTAAAAAAGGAAAAAATTAAGATATACTCTACCTTGAAAAACAGGCCTTGAAAGATAAGGAAAATGACGAGCTTGATATTCAGCTGAGAGTGTTTGATGAGAACAAAGATGAAGACCACTTTGAACTGTCACATCGTCTCAACGATATCAAAGCTGAAATGGAATATCCTTTAAGGAATTGCTGTTATAACTTGTGTCGTTTCAGAACTTTATTAAATGGAAATTACAGTGCTCTATGTGCAGGTTATTTGTCTCAGTTGTGTGTCTTACCAGGGGTTTTGTCAAGCGGATTTCTCTCCAGTTGCTTTTTTTGTTGGAAAATATTTAGATAATTAGTGCTTAAATTTGCATGTCAAATGTAAGTCATTGGGAACTGAATTAATTTTTCATAAATAACATTTATTAAGCTAAACTCTCTCATAGTACTTGAAAAGATAAAATTATACCCATGGAAGATCATAAGTTTGAAGAAAAATGAGTTTTGATAATAAAAGGAGCAAAATTTCTTGTAGGTTCTGAAGCACTTCAGATGCATGCCTTTTCTAGCTGTGAAGGAGCAGGAAATTCCAAGTTACCTAAGTTGAGAATGGCTGCTTGCAGGTGTTAGGAGGAAGCAGAGGGAGGTAGAGGCAATCAATGAGAGGACTATAAAATCCCCTGTAATGTTACTGTTTTGCAGAACAGGTAATTACAAGTAAAGGTCATCTTTAGGAAATCAAAATGATTGACCAGTGTGTGTTTGCCAATAGCCTGGCTGAGCTCAGAGTGGAAACAAAGCTTTGTGTGAAATGTTTTTCCAGGATTCTAAACCATTAAGTTTGTAGTATGATTGTCCTAATTGTTCAACAGGGCACAGAAATTCTGTGCGCAATCTTAATGGAAAAATAACATTTACTGCTAAGGACAGGAGTTCAGAGTGTGGAGGGGTTTTACTTGAACAGTATGGGAAATGGCTGGGGAGCTGAGTTTGGGTGGGGTGGCTGTTCTGTGCTGCAGTGGGGATTTTTGGTCTTTGGTTCATTTTTTAAACACTTGTATTTTCTTAATGATGTTTGCACTGATGTGAGCGAAGTATTTCATCTGCTGTATAATATGGTCAAAGATACTTCTTCTGAAAATTACTTCTTGTCAATTCTCCAACATTTCCTTCTGATCAGGAACGATTACTATGTCCGGTGAGTGCCAGCTGCCAGGCTGGATTTTCTGGGGGGGAGTAGGGCCAAGAATAGAAATGAAGACCCTGGTAGACTGAGTAGTTCATGCCTAAAGAGCTCATGCCTCATGTCACTCTGAGACTGCTGTTATGTCTCCTTTTACTCCATGTTAATATTAAAAAGATCTTGGTAAATATAATAGTGTTTGTTTCAGAGACTTGAAGCTTAGTCTAACACCCTCATCCCAAGAACCTCTCAACTCACTGGGCACTTTTTCTTTATTCAAGTTTGATACCTTCATTGCTTCAAAGAACATGAGAGTTGTACAATTGATAATTGAAAATACTCCCACGTGCCTTGCATCTGGTCTTTTCAGTGCAAACTTCCCTTATGTGCAGCATGGTGTCTTAGCAAGGTCAAGGCACCAAATCCAAAATATTTACAAATAAGTGTTGGAACTTAATATTTCTGGCAGTTGTAGAATTCAGATATGAGCGGTCAGTTGCCCCCCACTCCCCAACTGGATAAAGGCTTGTTCATGTTCTTATTGTCTTGTCAATGTTCCCTGTTTTAGACCTCAGTATTACAAGATCATAGAAGAATGTGTGTCACAGATCGTGCTGCACTGCAGTGGCGTGGACCCAGATTTTAAATACAGAGGAAGGATGGACATTAATTTTACACATCTTGTTGGTTTGTACTCTTTAAGCAATTTTACCTTGTTTTTCTTTGTGTTCTTCTGTCTAGACTTACACTGACTGAATTTTTTCAGTCTTCTGGAAATATGCATGTAAGGTACAGGTGTACTTGTGCAGTAGCAGACCAAGTGCTGTAGCCTTTAATGAAATGAGAGAGGGTGAAAAGAAGTGCCTGTTGCTTTTGTGTCATGGGCTCACAGGGCAGTTATGGTCAGAAGCACCTCAGAGCTGTGAAATGTTTGACTTGACTTGTGTGTGGTATTTTATTTAAATTCTAGATGCATGTGTGGACAAAGCTAAGGTAGAAGAGAGTGAAAAGAAAGCAGCAGAATTTTCCAGGAAGGTAAGTCCCTACTCATGGTTCTCTTTAAGGTGTGGAACAGAATCCTGACAGGAGCACAGTCAGCTTGTTTCCCAGCTGAAACTGGGAAATAGTGGCTCTCTCAGGGAGGATGTGCTTTCATTTTTAAAGCTCTGTGGTTCTTTGTGTGGGGAAGGCTCTGATGCAGCTGAGTCTGAAATCAAAAGCAGCTGAGTAGCATTGGCTGTCCATCTCTTCAGTTGTATTCCTCTGCTGTGGTAACTGATGGGAAAAATGCCACTTGTTGCTCTTTTGTCCTGAAATAGTCATAATGAAATTAATTAAGTGCAGGTATAAGCTTTGAAAAAGTGAATGAATGTGCTATTTTAGCTGCAGTAGTACTGAAGTTTGTGTATTATGGAGGTGTGTATTGAAATCATTCGAAATCTTGGGGGTTTTTTTGTCGGCCTGGTCTAAGTAGGCGTTTTCAGGCCAAATGGCAGAACACGTTCTTGAACATGATGGCTGCGGATATAATTTTCAATGAATTTAAGCTTGCTGCAATGGAGGTGTACTCAAGTTTGGTTTGAGAAGTCTGCAGTGTTCTCTTGGAGGGTAAGACCTGTACTGAGTAGCTGGATGTGGGGGATTCTGTCCTTGACTTACTGATGGAAGGAATTGTGGTACTGGAAGTGAACGTGTTAGGAAAAAAAACAACGCTGCTACGAGAGTTAAAAGTGCATCAATTGCTCCAGCTCTGATATTGTTGAAAGAATTCCTGCCCTATATGGGATGTGCCCATGTGGTGTGGCCATAGCTGGGCAAACACTCCTGTCTGGTTAAATCGTTACAGTTTGATGAAGAGTTCACAGCTCGACAAGAGGCACAAGCAGAGCTGCAGAAACGAGAAGAGAAAATCAAAGAACTTGAAACAGAAGTCAAACAGCTCCGGACCCAGGTAATAAAACTATATCACATTAAGTTCCACAGCTGAGTTTTTTTGGGTTTTTTTTGAGGAGGAGTCAAGAAGAAATTGCCCCTGGAATAACTTGTCTCTCTGGAGTTTGGAATGTCTGTTAGAGGTGTATTGATTTGTTTTGCAGCCAGCATAAGTTACCAAGGATAGTTAATGGAGGTAACATTTTTCAAATAGTAGTATATTCAGCCTGTCACAGGTAGCTGCTTTATTGAGGAAAAAATGGTCCTTTGGCTATAAAAATCTTGCATCCAGCCTGATTTTTTTTTTTTCCTAAAGGTATTTGTTTATGCTTTCACATTGCTGCTTCTGTATGTTTTGCAGAAAGTTTTTGTTCTCCAAGTGTTTATTTTTGAAGGCTTTTGGTTTTTATATATATATATTTTATTCTTACACTTTGTGTAAGTCTTTTTTATTTTTTGTTTTACACCAGCTTTGGGGTTTAGACAGGTCTTTTATACCTTTTAGGAGCCAACAGATACTATGATTTAGTGCTTTTGCCTCAGTCTGGCTTATTTTGTACTCCTTCAGTGCTAGGCAAGGTCTGCCTGTTGCCTTTTTGCCTGTATTTTTGCTGTCTTAATGCCTGGGATCTCACTTCCGATCTGGACACTAAGGTGGAGACCCAGACACTCCTGTCCTTACTTCCTTCTTGCCATTTATCGTGTTTGTTACAAATTCCTACAAGCCGAATTTTACAGTCTGTTTTAATGACTTCTCCAGCAATTGTTGCATAATAATTTGCGGGCCAAAGGAGCACATGCCTTGTACAAAGTAAAAAAATGTACTTTTAACCTAATTAATTGTTAATCCTGTTTTAGTGATTCTCACGGAGTTCAGATGATCCAGACATGACTGGGCATTCACAGTAATGCTGACCATTGGTTAATTAGCCATGTAATTCTTGTATCTGTTCCCTTTTCTAGTGTTGTGCTCCCCACAGAATATGGTGACACTTATTTTGAGCTGCACTCACCCCTCTGATGGTTTGACATGCGGCTGTTTCTCTTCCTTAGTAATTAGGAAGAACTTATTAGAATGGATATTGTGGTTGCTCTTTCTTCCCCTCGCCAAAGAAGCACCCTCAGACAGATTTAAAAGACAGCAGGATGGGTTGTTGCACGCCCCTCACCCCTGCAGGTGTCAGAAGAGTTGTGAACAGTGGTTCTCCTGTGACCTCTTGCACTGCAATAGCTGTTCCACTGATTGCTGGGGAAAATTTTCCAGCAGCAGATGAGTGTTGTTAAAATTCAGCATGGTTATTCTCATCTTTGATGCCCCAGTTTGCCAGGGTATCCTAAGTGGGATAAATGTTTTGTGCATTGGTGAGAAATAAAATGCTGTTCTGTTCACTTAAATGTTACTGCTACTATTAAATTTTCTTTAAAATTGAAACAATTTGTTTTTATAAAAATGCTAGGTTATTCAGTTTACTTGGCAGCTTTATGGTACATGGTATAATCTATTGTTATTGTTTCTCATTTAAATAGGAGAACAATTGCATTTCTCACTTTCTTGAGGTGCAGTTGGCTAAAAACCATCCTGCTTGGTTCAGCTTCATATCAAACTGCCTCCTGTCACTGATGAAAAGAATTCCTCTTATATGTTTCAGGGTCCAAGGCTGACAGAAGTCCCAGCAATACCTCCAGCCCTCCCAAGTGAGAATGCCCCGCCATCTCCAGTGCCTCCCCTGCCAGGTGGAGCAGCAATTCCTCCCCCACCTCCCCTGCCAGGTGGAGCAGCAATTCCTCCCCCACCTCCCCTGCCAGGTGGAGCAGCAATTCCTCCCCCACCTCCATTACCTGGTGCATCACTTCCTCCACCGCCCCCTCCTCTGCCCGGTGGAGCCATCCAACCACCTCCTCCTCTGCCTNACCTCCCCTGCCAGGTGGAGCAGCAATTCCTCCCCCACCTCCCCTGCCAGGTGGAGCAGCAATTCCTCCCCCACCTCCCCTGCCAGGTGGAGCAGCAATTCCTCCCCCACCTCCATTACCTGGTGCATCACTTCCTCCACCGCCCCCTCCTCTGCCCGGTGGAGCCATCCCACCACCTCCTCCTCTGCCTGGGGGAGCAGGGCCTCCTCCTCCTCCTCCTCTGCCCGGGGGAGCAGGGCCTCCTCCTCCTCCTCCTCCTCTGCCCGGGGGAGCAGTCCCTCCACCGCCGCCTTTTGGGGGGCCTCCAATGCCACCCCCTCTGGGAGGGGCTCCCTTTGCCCCCTTCCCGGTGATCCCAGCATTGCCCCACGGCATGAAGGAGAAGAAGAAGTATAAGCTGGAGGTCTCGATGAAGAGAATCAACTGGTCCAAGGTATGGCAGGTGTGGGGATGATTTCCTTCCCCTCCTTCAGTTCGCGGATATGCCTGGTAGCGCGTCGTGGTGGATTTTTCAGTGAGGTTCATCTTGGCAGAGCTCGCTGGTGGACCAAGTATCCCAGGAAGCCAACTTAATTCCAATGCATTGTGTTAGATGCAGTGAACGTGAAGTGCAGCTTTGCATCAAGTTGTATATAAATATGTATTTATCTCCAAACTGTTCTAAAGCAACTTTCATACATACCTGGCAAAACAAACCAACTTAAGCTTTTTAAATTCATGATGCATAATGTAGCTGTGAGTTCAGAGATTGATATCAGGCCTTAATGCTACTTGTTGCTTATTTATCCCAGATATTTACTGGTTGTTCTGTTAGTGATGTGTTGGAGTGATGGCTGTGACCACTGGGAGGAGCCATGGGACTGCTCAAGGGAGAGGTTTGGGCACCATGAGCTTCCAGTGTCTTTCTTAACATGATTGTATTTACCCACACTTCATTTTTAAAGCCATCTTAAAGTATAAACATTACTTGAGCAGTAAAGTGCAAGCACAATCTGATTTGCAAGTGAACCCCTAAAGCAGTTCCCAGTTATTATTTGCCTCCAGTATATCTAGTCCCTCTCTAACAGGAGAAGTTATGTGGGCATCCAGGTGTATGCTGGGATGTGTTGTTTTAAAACCATTTTTTGGTCAGTGTAGCCACTTCCAGCTCCTTCCATATAAAGAAAATAAATGTGGGGTATTAGGTAATTGCATCTGTTATCAAGACTAAATCATTACATTTGAAATTTGTGGTTGGCAGCTTTTTAGTGGTATAAAATATGGCAGATGTGTTGTTTGGGGTAGGAAAAAGTACCGATATCACCAAATCGTCAAGGCAAATGAAAGGAGGACTTCTATCTATTCCATGCTGTGTGGTTCCTCTAAATTCTGAGTAGTTAAAAGGCTCTTTCTTTGAGGTAACAGAACATCAGAATAATCCCAACAATCTTGGAAGAGGAATCCAGAAGGCTGAGAGAGAGACTGTGTGGAAATGCATGGCATGCCAATTTATAGTTTCTTTTGGCAGAAGAATTGATGCTTCAGTGATTTCAAATGATTTCAAAATATTTGGAGATGGGCTAAAACACCCTGCAAGTGTATCTAGCGGTCATAGTTTAGAAACAGGTTTTTAGTATATTTAACTAGAATGATAGAAAGCAGCGAGCCATGGTTTTAGAGTATTAATTTATAGAAGTTTAAAACTCAGTTTGAAAAACTTCACTTTTTCTGTAATTCTTATGAAATAATCTGCATCAAAGGATAAGTGCTAACTTTCCTTCATTGTGGCAGGAGGAATTGTCTTGGCGAGAAAGGACTGGATCAGGATGCATTGCAGGAGTTTTGTAGCTGTGGGACATAGGCTGCTGTCCTGTAAACACAGAGAAAAGCAAGCTTTTATTTTATAATACATATTGGTAATTGCAGCCAATTTCATTGTGATCAGTTCCATTGGGGAGTTTATAGGGATAATTTCTCAAGTGTCTCTGGGCGCTGGCTGTGACAGTGGGAAGGAGCTGCAGATGGACGCTCTGCTTAAGTGCTCTGGGAACGGTGCCAGAGATCTCCTGCCTACTGAGAAAGTGCAAAGTCTGTTTGATCATCGCTTTTAAGGAGCCATCATTTGAGAAATAAAATCCTTACTGTTTAATTTAGTCCCTTTTGCTGTAACTGTCTTGCCCATTAGTGCTGGATTAAGGTAGTTTTTTAAAATGTCTTCCCTGGAGCTGCTGATAAAGCAGGGCTGGAAGGTGGAGGACCGGGGTGTTGCAGGGAAAATTGGAGTGAGGCTTACAAATGCAGTATTGCTAAATTCCCTGCATGTCATCTTGAAGTGAAATAGCCTTTGGAAATTACTTGGCATTTAAACAAACTTGCAAACAACAATTAATAACGTGTTCAAACCTGCTAGAGGAATATGTTTTGGAAGCAGAATAGCAGTTCTGAGTCATATGTGAAGAGTCAAGTTGTCTTTCAGCTTCTGTATTGCAGAGCATTTTCTTCCTGTAATCCAGCCAGTGGAGAGCTCATCCTGAGCCTCTGCCTGGACAGTTCATTTCCTGGGAAGTTGTTCCGTACAATTCCAGGTAGCAGGGAAGAAGTGCTAAGGAGTTTGGGAACTCTCTGGAAAGCAATCAAGAGAGAGCTAGAACACTTTCAAAGCCAGCTGCTGCTATCAGTTCTGTGTGGAAAACTTGCTGATTGGGAGAAGTACAATGAAGCCCATTTGTGGCCAGGGGCAGCTCAGCTCAGCTCACGGTGCTTGTGCGGGGAGCAGCAGGGAGGGCACATCCCAGGACAGGGCTAAACTTCCTTCAGCCCGATTCTCACGCAAGTTCCGGGGCGTTTGTTTTAACTTGGCTGTTGAAAACGCTCCCTATTGACTCTGGAGGTGCTGGTTTTCTTTCAGATCGAGCCTCAAGAAATAGGAGAAAACAGCTTTTGGGTGAAAGCTGAAGAAGATAAATTCGAAGACCCAGAGCTGTTTGCAAAATTGGCACTTACTTTTGGAACCCAAATGAAAGGTACATTCTTTCTTTACTCTTTATTGTGCTTTTATTAAGTTTAAAACTGTGCAATGGCAGTTTCTTTTATGCTTTGTGCAATACCATGGAATTCATATGACGGTTTTATAGCAGGAAGATGATTTAAAACATATTAAGCATAACAGCCTATTACAGGAATGGCTCCTCCTTCACTTTACAGCATGAGGGGAGGAACCTTTTCGCAGTAATACCTTTTAGAAGTGCACTCTCTGTTGCAGACAGATGTGAGTTTTCTTCTAATGAAATTGCAATTAAATTTAAATTCTCACCCTAAAAACACGTTTATTTGCATTATTATTCCTAGCTGAGAATTTCTAGAATAAGAAAAGCAGTTTTTACTAATAGAGTGTTAAAAAAGATAACCTCAGGAAGGGCTCTCAGAGGGTTGTAATGAGCTATATCTTGAGTAGTTTCCTTGAATTATTTCTGAATGTGTTTTCTGTGTGCTTTAGAAACCTCTTCAAAGAGTTGGTCATGGCTGTGTTTTTCATAAGATAGATTCATATTCCTTTCAATAATCAGTGAATTTAAACCATTAGAATTCTCTTTTTGCAGCACACCTTGGAACCACTTTCTGGTCTAAATGTTCAGCTATTCCGTGCAGTAATTCAAAAGCATCCTTTGCAGTAATTTAACATTCTTTTCCATGCCCAAGCTGGATTGACTCTTGGTTCCTAGCACTGCAGGGAGGCTAAAATGATGTGGAGTTGGTCACTTCTGGTGTGACAGGAAGACCTTTCAGGGAAAGAATGCCCAGCAGCAGATGACAGGATGGCATGAGCCCCTTCTTAATGAAAAGGACAAGCTTCTGCCTTGAGCTGAAATCTTTCATCAGAAATCTGAAGAAATGTTTGGAATTCCTGAACAGCTTCTTCATTAAATATGCTGAAATAACCCTCTTGAAATGTTGACGTAGCTGACAGCTTCCAGTGAGAAGAAATTCTTGTTGACATAGTTGCACAGTTGTAAAACTAGGAACAGCAGGAACTCCTCAAGTAGCTTGGTGTACTGATAGCCTTGCAGATATTTTTCCTTGTGTAGTTCTCAGTTAATAGTTGTAGAAAATAACATGCCATAGCAGAGAGTGCACGTTAAAAATGCTGCTGCATAGTACTCAGGATATGACAGCCTTGGCCAGCTCCTGCAGAAAGGCAGAGTTGTCAGAGGTCGAGGTTTTTTTAAACTTGAAAACCTACTGGAAGTCAGAAAGATTCTGGGAGCATTTAGTTGCAGCATAGACACCAAGAACTGCATGCCAGAAGCAACTTTTTTCCTGCAGCTGCTACCTGCAAAGGGAAACATGGAATGATGTTCACTATTCTTCTTCCCCTTTCACCTTAAGCAGCTCCATAATGTCCCAAATACTTATTTCAGGCATCATCTGGGATCAGATTTCCCTCTTGCTTCAGTCCCATTTGATGAGGTGCATTACAGGAGAGTGATGAAAAGCCAAATAGAAATGCATGTGATATTCTCTAAAGAGCACAGTCAGCATGTAAAACAAAGGGATGAGTGGAAGCAAACTGACAATTGCCAAAAGCAGTTTGGATGACTTAGTGTTTACTGTCTTGTGTTCTGTGGAATTTTGGAATGCCAGTGGGAATGGTAACTGAAATAAAGGAAATGGTAGTGTAGAAATTTACTAAAAATTTCTGTTTCCGTGTAAGTTGCAGCACTGAAATTTGATTAAACCTCTGAATTCTGTTCATGCTTCTTTGGTACAATGAGAAAAACACTTGGTAAATTTCTCATTTAACATAGTTTTGTTTTAGGATACTCCAAAAGTGACTTAATGCTGGCTATCACTAAGCTGTGAGCTTCCTTGCTGTTGGAGTGCTGTCTGTTTTTAGAGGAATGCAGCCAGAGCTGAAGGGAAGTGGTACTTTTGGGGAGAAATATTGTTATGAAGTTGAACAATAATTTCTGCTTACTATATTATTACTCCAATGTGGTTATACAGCTCGGGAAACCTGGGCTAGTGCTTTTTAATGGACTTGAGGGTGTGTATGATTTAATTCTGTAGAATGTCCTAAAACCCCCAACAACTGAACAGTTTACAATATGAGGGTTCTTGTCAAGAAAGCTTTGAAATCATATAAGCAGTCATGTTATGTCAAGCACTCTTTTACCAGACTTTGCTTTTGTCCCTTAACTGATACAAAATTTTCTCTCTGGCCACCTGTGGAAAGGAGAGCACCAGCAGCACTGTCACATCTTCAGTGCTTGGGGGAATAGGATGTCAAAAAGCTCCTCTTTAATTTATGGAGTGTTAAATCCATGTAGAATTGAATGCTGAAGCGTCTCCTAACAGGTCCAAAGGCTGCAGTTGTGACTCTGCAGACAGGTTGTGACACATCCCATACTCAGGACTGTGACAATACTCAGTGCTGGGCCTGCTGCTATCAAAATCATTTCTCACTGTTTGATTGATGGTCTAATTGCAAAACACTGCAAAGCAAGTTAATGCCTTCTCCCTAAAGGATCATGTTAATTTCTGGCTCCTGTAATTTAGGTTGTGTATTTTGCCAGTCAAGAATGATAGTAGTGCTCTGAAGAAATTAATTATGTGTACAGTAGGTCTGTAAAGGTAGTAATTAGTACATAATAGTCTGTAACTACTGGGATTGTTCCAATACAGAATTCATTATCCATCCAACTTGCCTCAAGGGAAAACTTCTCGATCAGTGTTCTCTTGCTTTACAATTAGACCTTTAAAATACAATTTAAGAATCATTTTCATATGTTTTCAAAACTGCAGTAAGGTCTTAATAATGTGAAAAATACAACTCAGCTATGAGAATTTGAGTGGGAGGGGACACGAGAAAAGACAAACTTCTGTGTAAGCTGTAATTGAACAGAACATGAGCAGCATGTTCAGGTTTTGATTTTTATATGTATAAGGTGTGTAATGTATCAAAATGATGTGTATAATACAGGTCGGTGCACTATTAAACTTGAAGGAAGAAAGCTCTTTGCATTCATTTGCATTTGGGACTTGTAAATACAAGGAGCAGCAATTAATACTTTTAAGGAATGGCTTTGAATTTGCGTTGCTGGAGGCCCCAAGCTAATTCATCAGAACTTCAACATTTACAAGCTGTCAGTGGATTCAGCTGTGGCCAGGTTTCCTTTAAGACAGCTGTGTTTGTGGGTGTGAGGCAGCAGGACTCAGTCTAATGCAGCCATCTCTGGAGTTAAGCACGGCTCTGTTGGACTAGCTCAGCTGCCTACACTGCTTTGACAACAGAAAAAGGAAGAGGAACCTCTGAACTCCTCATCAATTTGCTTCAGGATTGCAAACTGCAGGTGGCTCCCTTGGTCTGCTGATGATTCCGGCTGTGTTTGTTTGGTTCCTTTCCTTCCTCAGCCTCTCCTCTGCAGGAGGGAGGGAATCCAAAGCAGAGCAGGATCAGCTTTGCACTGTAGGGTCACCCAGTGCTGTGTGGCAGAGGAATTTCATTTCCTTGGGTTGCACACGCAGGTCATCAGTCTTCATAACTGTTTCACACAGAAGTGCAGCAGATTGGTTTGTTTTCATCCTTAGATGTATTTGAAATTGTTGTTTTTCAGCAACAGAATAAATTCAAGTACCATAAAGAAGGAGTGAGTTACTAGTTTATTATTTTTCACTTTTCTCCACTGGATTTATCCAATAGGTAAACTCTCAAGCTCAAGGGTGAAAAAAGCTTTGCATGATTTAAATAAACTGCTGCATGAAATTATTACCATCTAGCATAGATTTATATATGCATATCTCTGCATTTTAATGTACTTTATATATTTTTTTTTTTAATTCTTAAATTATCTTAGTTATTTTATAGTCCAAGTCTTATTTCAAGAGCATCAGGGCCCATTTCATGTATCATGGGACAAAAGGACTGATATGAGTGTAGTGCTCAGAAGGGTGTAAAAGCAAAAGTTCCAATTAGGAGGTAAAGATTGTAAAAATTACTTCTTAATGTTTTATTTCAAATAGCATTTTAATGCGCTCACCTTTCAATAACTTAATATCCGCCAAAGACAGTTTGTAATATGGAGTCACTAAGAAAATAGAATTTATTTTGAAAAACATACTATGTAAAATGCATGTCCTGTTGATGTGACCTACTAACTGTAGTTGTTTTCATCATGTGACAGTGAATGAAGAATATCCCAGATTAAAAAATAAAATCTATTTAGACTTTTTCCAAAGTTAGGCTCAGTGTCAGTTGTGCTATTTTCATTTTTGTGCTATTTTTTTGTCGTCTTTTCCTATAAAATCTTATATAAATAATGCTTGCAGAATGCTCCTGCTTTAGGGTTGGACAGAGGCAGGAATTTCACTGCAGGTCTCAGGCTCTGGCACACTTTGATTGTGTCTCATAGGACTGTGCTTTTAAAAGCTTTGTGGTGGATTCAAGGGGGAAGAATCAGGAGATGGGTCAGATAGATGCAATTTTCCTATCGCCTTTTGTTCTTCCTGGAGCTTGCTTTCTTTACATCTACAGCAGAGTTAGTGTTTTTTCAGAGCATTGTTGTTCCATAAGAGGGTTCTGCTAGGGAAGTTTGGACATTATCTTAATCAGCATTATATAAAGAATTGCAATAATTGCACCTTCAGAAAATCAAATACAAACAGCGTGTGTGCGAATTAAATTGCATTCAGATGAAGAGACAGGTGGGAAATAGTTGGAGGTCTGGACTATTTGAAGGCTGCTATCATTATTCATGGATTGCTTGGAGGTACAGCATAAGTATTCCACACAATTCCTGTAGAAATGGAGTTCATTTTCAGAATCAGCATTCTTTCTGTTCTGAATCCAGGTCAGATGTTCCAACATGAGGCCATTCCTTCAGTTTTAGTTTAATTGGCAGTGTTTAGCCCTTTTGGAACAGCACTGGGACAGGTGAGAGTTCCCTACTGGAGACTTGAGGAGCAGGGATCTGAAATAAGCAATCCTGCTGGTGACTTGAGTGACTGGAATATTTCTACAGGTACAACTGATTTTCCACCTGCCTTTTTCAGTGCCACGTTGGGAGACTGAGATTGGAAAGGCTCTCGTGTGTGTGCTGCTGCAAGGCCATCTTTTGGTTAAGACATCTCTGGCACTGAAAAACTGCTGAAAAATGTTAGTAACAAAGCTCCTGCTGCTCAGATTTTCTGCGAGTTTCAATTAGTAATTTTGTCGAAAGCTTCACCAGAAGAATTTCAAGAGAATTTAAATAGAATTGGAGTGGGGACAGACACGTATTGTCTATAAAAACCTCTTCTATGTATTTATAACCATGTTATGACTGAGTTGTCTTAGTTATAATGCATTATATTTTAGGTGGTTGCTTACAGAATTCATGTATTCATATGCTATACATGAACTCTCAGAATATGAAAATGAGTGTCTTGAAGAGCAAAGATGGAAGAGGAGTTGTGACTATAAAAAAAATGCCAAGGGAAGGTGAACTCTCAAAGGCACTGGGTTTTTCTTACTAAGGAAACTGGTTCAGCAGGTTTTTTCCAACATTCAAGGTGTTGGAGGTTCCCATTAGAGAAGTGTAAGAATTGCTGCTGGTGACACACAGACAAATGTTCATTGCCCACTTATTCCAGAAGTCTGGCATTCCAGCCTGCTGTGGGCTAACTCTGGTAGTAGTTAGTACCTTCTGTACCTCCTCCATGCCTCGTTTTTCTGCAGAGCTGGAGCTTTGGTGTGTGTGAGCTTGCTGAAATGCAGCAGGGGAAGAAAGGCAGCTCTGCATTCCCAGCTCTCTGCTTGGGGCTCTGAGCAGAGCTCAGATAAAGCCCAGCACATTTAACGAGGAGCTGAGGACAGAGACATGTGCTGGCACTGCAGAGACAGGGACTGTGTACAAAGACTAATTAACATGAAATATGAATACATTCATGAAGTAGTCTTGATCTATAATGCTCTTACAGAGAGTATTTTTTTCCCATGAATTCAATGCAAAAGAAATTCAGAAGTTGAATTGAAAGAAGAATCTGTGTTGAACTGAAAAAAAGAAATGGGGTTTTGTTTGTTTTTAAACAAATAGAAATCTATATTCCTGGAAGAAAACCCCTTTCGTATGAATAAATAAAGAGATTAGACTGGGAAGAATGCTATGCTTTTTCTAATGTCAAAACAGAAAGAATAACCTGCAAAAGATGCTCCTCTTCAAGTATGTAACTGCATTTTTCATAGGAATTTAGGTTAGGTATTCTAAAACGCTATTTAATGTGAATCTGGTTACTCTCAACATGAAGTGTTCAAGGCCAGGTTGGATGGAGCTCTGAGCAGCCCTGGTGGAAGGTGTTCCTGCCTATGGCAGGGGTTGGAACAAGATGATCTTTAAGGTCCCTTCCACCCCAAACCGTTCTGTGATTATTTGATTAAATCATTCTATGGATTTGACAGCCATCCTTTGTTCAATGGACTGTAAAGATTATCCACTGTGGCCATTTTCCTCAAGTGTGGATTCTCGTTCCCGTGCAGGAGTCGATAGTGTAAATGTACCTGAAATCCACTGCTGATGAGTTGGAGGTCAGTTGCTTGTCAGTTCCAGGTCTGTGTTCAGTAGTTCTGTGCAGAATGATTTTAAAGCATTCCTTTTCTCATCTGATGTGTTTGTAGCTGTAGATTCCTTTATCAACACTGAGGAAGTTGCCAGAAAATGTAACTCCAGCTGAGTGTTCCAGTGCAGGTTCTTCAGCTCATCATTGGCTGAGAATTTGTGATCCAAGTGAAGTAGGGGAAGAATAAAAAGTCTAGAGGAAAGGATGGAGAGCAGCTACTTTCCAGGACAGTTGCTGCTGACTATTAAATGGATTATGCACCAGTATTTCACTCTCCTGAAAACTTCCAGCTGAGTTCTAGCAATAACAATGTATTTGCTTAAATAAATAAAACCCCACCGTAAACAAAGCCATGGTTATAAGCAAAATTTATGGTCTTACTTGTAAAATACTTCTTTCAAGGCTGTATTAAAGAGATGTCCTCTGCATCTCTCAGCAGAACCACAGTTAGCACATCCTACACTTCCTCCTAAATCTCCTTTCTATCAAAAGAAATAGAATGTGGATTTTTTTTTTTTTTCCTGCAAAAGCATAAACTTTCAAAATGTGTCTGATTCATGGCCTGGTTCCAGTTGCTCACTGTGCTGACCTGCAGTGATTCTGTGTTTGTAGAAAAATGATGCCCTCTCCATGGATCTTACATTTTATGTGCAAAACTGTTTTTCCTTTCTTATTGCTGACCAAAAAACCCCCAAAGATCTGTCATCCACTCTCGATGTGGAACATTACAGGTGAAGCCACTATCACTCAGAGAAATGCTGCTCCAGGATGCTTTGGACAGAATATCTGCTATTGCAAGAATTTCTGCCATTTATAGTAGAGCACAGGTAGTTCTGCATGAATAAAGGTTCTTTGGAGAAAGACATTCAAAAGCTATCTAAAGGATTAAAAGTTAACAATCATGCTATTAAGTTTCTGAATTCATCGAGAAATTAAAAATACTAGATACATAGGCACTAGTACAGATAATAAAATATCAGCTCTTTGAATTACTTATAAATCATCTCAAATGGATGTAAAGCTATAATTACAACTCCCTATATTGTGTGACTGTTGTGTGTCTTGTGTGACGTGAGAAACTGAAATGTCTCTGAAACTTCTTTTCAGGTGCTTTATCCCGTCTGTAAGGTAGGGATGTGATTATTGTAGAATACTACTGCAGAATAATTTCCCACTGTGAAAAGGCCATGGCTTGAAGGCTTTCTAAAATCAGAAAGTCCACATGGTAAAAGTCAGTGTGGAATTATCATTAAGTTGCATATTCTGAATGGGAGTACCTGTGGAGTAAATGTCAAGATTTTCTTTGACATTTTTTTGTTGTTTCATTGAAGACTTGGATCATTAGCACAGAGACACTGCCTTCTTAATAAATCACTTGTGTCAAGTTTTGCTCGTGTGGGTAATATAAAAGGTAAGCAGAGCACAGGTTCCAGCTGCTAAATTCAGAATGTCCAGTGGGTCCTGCCTGTGCAGAAGGTGCTGAGGTGAGCAGGGGAGCCTGACGTTCTGCTGAAGGTGAGAGACTGGGAGCTGTGTGTTCTGCACTATTTTTAGCCTGCTACAATGCAAGCAAGCAGCTTAATTTAATACCCTGTAGGTCCCCTAAGCCTGATGCTGTAACGTGGCAGTAATTTATCTTACGTCTTGAAGGCAGATAATCATTGCCTGTGTGATCTCTCAGCACCTGGGTGTTTTCAGAGCACATGGGGATACTTGGACCCCAAAAAGCCTTGCCAAGGTAAACCTGAGGTGGAGGTAGCACGCACAGCCGTCCAAGGCTGACTTGAGGATGCTTGAGCCCTGGGTTGCATCCTCAGCGGGTGACTGAGCAGGTGCTCAGTCAGAAGAGTAAATACATGTTAATGTATATGAAATGTCAGCTGCTTGAGGTACACAGAATAGATTAAACAGAAATGCTGCTCAGCTGCCAGCAGTTGATGTTTTTTCAAAGCCAGAGGTCACATCTTTACACGTAGTGAAGTCTTCGTTGCGTTTTGTCTTCAGTGAACTCCGGATCTTTCAGCATTTATGACTTGGGAAATTGCACTTTTCTGTATTTCAAACGGATGTGTTGTTTTGCAGTTTTAACACGCTGCTTCCAGTCGTCCTGGTTTGCTGCCTCCTTTTTCTCTCATTGAGAGTATCATTAACAGTTAATTTATATTTATTTCTGTGTTTTCTAAGACTGCCCAGAGAGGCAGACCCAAATTTTGCATGATCCACAGGAGCCACAGTGAAACATCCATTTGGCCATCACCCAAAAAATACCAGTGGGTGCACCCCATTTACTGAGGGGCACTCGCAGATGTGGCTGTCACCAAGTGCCTGCCTTGATGTTTGTTTCTCAGAGTGACACTGGAATGCCAGAAACATTCTGGTGTCCCAGGATATTGAAACTATCGGGATGCCCTTGTTAAAGTGATCGTTAGTCAGAGTAAAGGGGAGAGTGAGCAATGCGTCTTCTTGTGCCAGCGTGGGGCCTCTTCCAAGGCAGCCACTGCCCTCTGATGCGGCTGCTTAAGCCCAAGGAATTCTGCTCCAAGGGGTGCCGGAGCCTGGTCACTGCATTTGTCTTGACATATGATGAAGGGCTGCTTTGTAGAGCTTCCATGCCACTAATTGCATTTATTTGATACCATCCCCCACGAAGCCAGTTTAAACATTTGTTTATGGAACACTAATTTCCCAACATTTTCTGTCTTATTATCCTTATTCCTATTGATCAGCTATCAAAGCTGTGCTTACCAGTCGACCTCATGGGGTACTGACTTTTACTACTGAAATTAATGGAATCTATTAAGACAGATCATTTCCCAATTATTTTTATTATGATCCTTTTACCCTGTGAAATTTTACTTTGACCCTGATGCCTATGAAAGCTTCTTGTTGAGTTCTCTGGGTTTAGTATAACGATAAATACCAGCTAGTCTAAATTTTTCATTTTTTTTTTTCCTCTAAATAGGAGAATAGGATTTTTTTAACTAAATATAAAATCAAATTTCTTGTGTACTAAGTCAATAGAAATGTAACATTGCATATTTGATTGTAGGGCAGTGTGTATAACCATGGGCTACATTACACTAAAGAGTCAAGCAATTTGGAATTCAATATGTCTAAGTGTTTTGCATGCATGTTTATTTAAAATCTTGATGATAGAGCAATACTTTAAGACGGAAGAGAATACTAAAATGTCTGTTTGGACATGTGTATTTTACTTAGTGTTTCAATATTTAGTCAGGATTGTTAAATGTCAGATATCACAATGATAGAAGAAAAGAATTTATCACTTCATTTTTACTAACATTTTAGTGTGTTCCATTAGACAGCAGTATCTATTTAGCCTGACTGTATAAAAGGGCTTTTGGATCTTGGGATCTTAGTTTCATAATTTGCAAAGTTCCTTTGGAAAATGGAATTCCCTTAAGTGTGTTTGTGAAGGTAAGCCTTTTATGGGCTTCATCAAGGGGAACAGTAGGTGAACTAATAATTTAAAAGATCTATTTATTAAACTTCTCATAGTAATAAAAGAAAATGAGTTTGTTAGAATCTTGGTAAAATATGACAGCACTTCAATGGTTTTGTTTTTTCTGAGTCTTGTTACTTTTTTTTTTTTTAATTTTGAAGATTGTATGGATAAGAAATGCATCAGAATCTGGAAAATAATTGCAGCTGTCCTGTCTCAGTGTGATGGTGATGGTGGCCTGATGTCAGAGGGAAAAATATAACTGGGCCATGTGACTGTTTAAATTAGAAATGCTATTATGGGCAGCATTTTATTTACGTAGGCAAGCGTCTTCTCCCCCACATGAAAACTTCCTCTGTGAGTTCTGAAATGCAGGGACTGATTTCCTTGGTCAGGCACTGACGCTGGGGCTCTGCAGACCTGGGTGCCCCCCCCCACCCCAAGGATCAGCAAATCCTGGGAGCTGCTCCCAGCACCTCCAGGGGGTGTTGGCAAAGGGACAAGTGGGGTGTGCAGTCCTGAGGCTTTCTTCTATTCCATTCCAATATTCGGGAGAGAAGAGGTCATGGAGAAGGCTGCTGGGTTTTATTCCAGCTTCTTGCAGCACATCTCCAACACAGTAAATGAGGCCCACGGAGGATATTTTCAGTTTAATCCTTGTTTGCCTGCTGTTGTTTGATTTCTAGTGTTCATCTGTATTTCTCTGACCATTTGTGTGTCATGAATTGTTAATATTTGCTTACTGTCTTACAGCAAAGGCAGCATCTTTCACAGGCAGAGTCATGTGTGGGTGTGTTTGGGATTTTTTGTGTGTGCGTGGGGAAGGGTTGTTTTGGTTATTGGTTTTTGACATTTTTTTGTTTTTTTTTTTTTTGTGGCCCAGGCATCTCCTTGATGCTGTTATAGAAAGTTGAAAGTCATCCCAATGCAGAGTGGGTAATTAAGGCCTCTTTAGTTGCACAACTTTGCTGCACAAGTTCTTGCTAGCGATTGGCAATCAGATTATTTACAACCATTTTAGGGCAATTTTAATAGAGTAAGGAATATTTCATGTGAAATTAATAGTAGTCATTAAATGTGGTGGTCAAATAAAGTAGCAATCAATTATAAGAACAATTAATAGGAATACAGATCCCCTGTTGCTTTTTTTGCAAAACTAATTTGTAAAACTAAGTTACGATCTTTTTTATTCTTCCACAGAGCATAATTTGTTGGGTTGATGCCACTTCCTTCAGCTTGATTACATTAATTAGGCAAAAAACATACAAAATTGCAAGAGGTTCCATGTTTGTTCCTCCCTGTTAGTTTTATTTTTTTTATCTTGAGAGCTCAGTGTAAGATTCGCTTTTATATCAATTGCTTGCTTTGTAATAATTCTTTTTTTATTGCTGTACCAGGTATTGAGCTCTTCTGATTGCAGAAAGGACAGAGTGACAGCAGGAGTGCTTAATTAATTTTGCTTTAGGAATTGGTAACTGAGTGATTTTAGGTGAACAGAAAAATGCCAGGTGGCATTGGGAATAAACATGAGATCCCACAGCTGCTGCCTGAACTGACGGGAGGCGTGGCTGACATCTGCTGAAGCTCTTGCATTTCTCTCTGGATATTTGGGGAAACTGTTTGCTGGTTGTCAAAGTTAGAGCCCAAATGACAGAGTGAAGGCAGTAATTGAGCTTGGATGCCAAACCACCTTAATCTCAGTTGGTGCAGTTCATGAATTGCGTGGCACATGTTCTGCAGGATGGCTGCTGTGATCCAGGAGAGGCTGTGGATTCAGCTGTGGGAGCTGTGGCCTCTCCCAGAGTCACTCCTCTAGGATGCTCTGGATATTCTGCGTCACTGGATGCAGAACTGGACAGGGAATTTCTCCTTGGTCACTGCTCTGCTGAGCTTGCCCTGTTGCTTTCAGCAGGGCTCTGCTTCCCCAGGAACAGAGGAAACGCCTTAGGTCGCAGCAGGGGCGGTTTGGATTACCCAGCAGGAAAAGTCTTCCCAGGGAGGGTGGTCAGCCTTTAACACAAGCTGCCCAGGGCATCCTGGAGCTGTTCAAAACCAATGGATGTGGCACTTGGGCACAAGGTGCTCGATGTGGTGGTGCTGGGCTGCTGGCTGGGCTTCAGGATCCCGGAGGGCATTCCCAGCCGGAGCAGCTGGTGGATCCGTGCCGGGCTTGCTGCTGATCAGCAGGTTCCGTGTGCGGTTTGGCTTGAGCACACGAGCTCGGTCAGAGTTCCTGCTGCTGCCTGCAGCCTGAGCTCCGTCTGCTGTGCCTCGCGGGTGGTGCAGGAAGCTGAGGCTGTGCCCCGGCTGTGCTCCCTGTCCCATTCATTCCCTGGGTCATCCCAGCCTGGGAATGCTGTGGGCACAGCAGGGGACACCCTCGGGGTGGGTGTATTGCTGAGGGAGGACAAGAAGTGCAAATTTGAGACCACTTTGTGTTTGACTTTCCCCCTTCTCCCCCTTTATTTGACTTTTATTTCCATTGTTGAGTGCTTCTGGGAATACACAGACATGGAAGACTATCAGTAGCATTCCAAGATGATCAATTTAGCCTGACTTCAAGATGTTTCACTGTGTTGCAACAGAATTTACTGAACTTTCGTGCTACAAATTACTCTCTAATCTTTTGGTGGCATTCCTAGCTCTTTATTTAATCTTTCTACTGTCATACCCCATCAGGGCTTTTTTTAGGGGGGGTAAATTCGGTGTAATTATTACTGTCAGCTGCTCAAGTCTACTCGTGTGTGTAGTTTGTGTCCCTTGCAACTGTAAGTACACTTCATTTTTGTCTCCAATATTCCTATACTAGCCATAGTTCTTCTCTCAGGTAGAGGCAATAACAAAGCAGTTAATTTCTTTTTATTTACTTTTGGTGCCAAATACTGGTAAGTGCAATTGGGAAGCCACTTGGCAGATGGAAATAAGATGAAATTACTTGTTCATTTCCCATGACAATATAAGGATGTTTTTGTTCGTTGTGTGTACAGACTTGACAGAAATTGAAGATTAAGGCTCAGGTTAAGGTAGGCTAAAGTTCACCAAAATATCTGATTTCTCCATGCTGTAATTCAATGTACTCCTTTTTATCTCCCTTTAATTTTCATCCTCGTTGTATTCATGACTGACAGTTTTTGCTGTTAATTCTTCATTTAAATTATTCATTGATAATTTAAAGAAAGAAGCGAATTTCATATGAACTGGACATTTCGGCTCATAATAAAATGCTTAAACAGCTTCAATATCGTTAAATAAAATCATATATATTTAAAATTATTAGTCGTGGCCACTTTTAATGCTATTCAGTAGCTAAATTAATGAACAGGTGTAAAATGATAATTTTCAAGAATAATGTATGCTTCCTTTTTTTACTACAGAAGTACAAAAGTACTGATGGTCGGATTTTTTCCCTAATTAAGTCTCTCAAGTATTTCAACCTGTTTAAGTTCTTCGCCATGATTATCATTAGCCTTGCTTAATGTGCTTTAAACTTGCATCACATTTTGTTTAGGGTTTTGTATCCCTGGATGGGTTTCAAGGGTTTCAGGCAGGGCATTTTCAGTGGGATTAGGTGAGTTCCCAGCTGAAGGTACAGCTGGAGCTGCACATGCGCTGGGAGCTGTCAGATCAACAGCAAACAATGCCTTGCAGCATCTTGCATCAGCTTTTTCCCTCCAACACTGATAAACAAATGTATTATTGCTCACTTAATAGAGCTCTAAATTAGAAAAAAGTAAGTTATGTGGGGTTGGTGTTTACATCTGTGTTTTCTGGTCTCCAGAAGGAATCAGCGTGTGCTGAAGCTGGCACGTGCTCTCCTTTGGCTTTGTCATAATGGCTCTCCTTCCCTTTCCCTCTTCTGTCTATCTGAGGTCAATTATAAAGAAAAGCCCACCCAAAACCTTCTACAGGGCTAGGTGGTGTGAGGGAGTTGTGCAGGAGTGGCTCAGCAGTTCCAGAGCACACTCACTGCTCCTGAGCTGACCCGTTCCTTGCCGTGTTCCACTGCTCCATCAGTAGTGGTCAGAGAGTGAGGAAGATTCCCCTCTGCTGCAGCTTTTGTTTTAAACTCTGACCATTTCTGGCATGGAAACCTGGGTGTGGCAGTCACCAGCTCTCGGTGCTGTCTGTAAGACTTGGTGGTTTGGAAAAAGCTGGTTTGGAATGAAGATGTGATGTAAGCCAGTACCATTATCAAAGTGCTGTAATGAATAATCACGGCACACAACTCCAAGGTCTGTATGAACTAATACAGCTGCTTTTGCTTCCAGATTGATTTTTCATCTTGCTTTTCTGAGCTGCCCTGTGCTGTCTGCTATAAAATCATTCTTTCATCTCTCCCTTTGGTTCTGTGGCATCAAACCAGAAAGTGTCTTATCTTGAAACAGGCACTTGTGACAGGAGAACCTGACAAGGGGAGGGAGGTTGGTCACTATAGGTGTATCGCATTCTGAAAAGTATCAAGTATCTTTTTAATTGAGTTAATTATTTTTCGAAGCTCCATAGTCCGTGGTTGTGTTACAGTTGAATCACTGCTGAAATGGCTTGTGTGATCAGAGCCTCTGGCAGAGGAGGGACCAGCGTGGCTTTGGAGAGCTCTCTCATGCTCCGTGTCATCTCAAGCATGGCTGAAATGGTGGAGAGATTCTAGGAGCTGTCTAATCTAGAAATTTCAGTAGTGTCTCTTTCTGCCTGTGAATTTGGGCTTGGTAAGATTGGTGTTGATGCTGGATTGTGACTTCAGTGCAGTCACATAAGCATCTGGTTCTAGTGTTTCTCTGGTCTTTGTGAGTTGGCATAAAGTAAACTTTAAGTCTCATGCGTGGAAGGAGAACTTGTCGGAAAGAACAGGTTCTCTGGCCTTTTTCAAAAATTTAATGTAACCCAAACATCTAATGTTGGTTGAATGGATGATCTATGAGTAGTGGTGTAGCAGCCGTTCAGGCTTGAGTAGCTGTGGTTCCTTATGAGACTCTGGAATGTGTGATCTGCTGTGGTGTAAGCGTGGTGCCTGATTTTACAACCAATAGAGGAGTGCACCTGCACACAGGTGAGGAAGGGTGGTAAGGGAAACTGGTTCTGTGCCCTGTACAGGTGGAGTTCCTGTTGTGAATCCTGCCTCGGCTCACACTCTGCATGTCTGTTTATAAAATATTTTGTGTTTAAACACCCAGCCACTTTTCCTTTTTTAATACTGTAGCAGCTGAATAGCTTAATGCCTGTTTTGCGCTGGGCTGGTGTAGCACCTTTGCCCTTGAACCCTTGCTCACAGACGTGTTCGTCACTTGCTCTTTCTGATTTACAGGAATTATCACTGTAGGAGGAAAATTTCCTTTCTGTGAGGTGATATTTGGTAAAAAAACATTTATTTCTCTTGCTTTCTTTTAAACTGACACTTGTGCAGTTTGCAAGCCAAGGAGCTGGGTGTGTGTTTTATGCAGGTTTGTCTTAGATGCTCCTAAATAATGTGACAAGTGCCCGTGTGTTGGGAGGGGTGTGGTGTTCAGAGCTTTAGAGAATCCATCCATGGAGGTCTGGAGGGTTTAACTCTTGAACAGATCAAGTTTGCAGTAGGTCTCTCATCTTCCTGAATCGTTCTCGGCTGTCTCAGCAGTCACAAAGCCAGGCTTTGCCGTGTCTGCTGTGACAGCAGAGCACAGAGCAGTAATGTTTGCTGCCTCCCCATGGGACAGCTCCTTTTTAGCTCTTGGGTGCTTTTTGTTTGTGTTGTCGAGCACCTGGTCTTATTTCCTTGCTTAATTGAGAACCATTAGTGATAAGGGTCTGATTACTGGATGGAGTGTCACTTTAGGGTTCTAAATGGAGCTCATTAGAGCCGCGGGGTCAGTGCTGGGGGAGTCCTGACTGGCTGCTGGTGTGCAGCTCAGGGCTTGTAGAGCACGAGCCAGCTGCTCTTGGGAGGCTTGCAGGGAAATGGAAGGCAAGGGGGACAGCAAGGGTTGCTTTGTTGTTGGATCATCTTTTTTGTGCAGGTTTCTCTGATTTAGGCTCTTTGGAGGCAGCTGGGGCTGAGGGCACTGCCTGGGACTGGCTCAGTTAGCGCTGGCATGAACGTTCCCAAGATAAACTGATTGTTTGGGGCTGGAAACCCAGCAGAATTCCTTTAGCCAGATGTTTTCCTGGTGATAATGGGTGTAAGGAGACAAATAGCTGTTTTTTACATTCTTTTATTTTTTTATTAAAGAGATTGAAAGTGAGATTTTATGTTGTTCTTCACACTAAAAATTAACATTTTTTTCCTTAGGAAATACCTGTAATGAAACCCATGATGGCTCATTACAGTGCAACAAAAAGTAGTGCTCAGAGAACAAAACCGTTTTCAGTCTGCTTGAAACTTCCATCTTAATTTGACTTTCCAGTTTTTCAGTTACTTTTGAGTGACTTAAAATATTCATTAAGTTCAATTAATGTTAAGCACATTAAGATTCTATTCCTTCAGTGCCAAATACGTTATGTGATATTTAAAAGGAAATAAATCCTTGTTAATGGGTTTACTTAATGCTTAAGAAAATTCTGCAAAAAATTGACTATTTTAAGTTATGCAAAAAATCAGCTTATATTTTACGTACTCCAATGCCACATTTCTTTCCATATAATTTAAAGTGCTGAATATAAGGCTAGTGAATCTTGCCAATTTAAAAGAAATCACTTTAAAACAGTGTATGCACTGTTTTCTTTGTTTTGCTCTTTACCACTGACAACGCAAATAATTAATAAAAACATACCTTTGTTCAGTGTGATAAATATCAAATGATTTATATTGTTGATTTTGGATGAAGAACTTATAAATATTATTAGTGTTTCAATAGAGGGCACTCGTGTGCTTCGAGGTAACCCCAAACTCCTTGTTTTTTAAAAATGCTTGCAATGAATTGGAGCTGAAGTGAAATTTCATGGGTTAAAATACATAAGTATTATTTGATAGTGCTTGGGAAAATTAGTCATTGTCATGTTTTTGTTTCTTGTTCCTTTCAGTTTTGGACATTTGCTTTGTTTGGATATTTTACAGTATATTGAGGCAGAGCAGTCACTTTGCCTTGAACTGATTGTAGAAGATGTATTATTATGGCTTGCTAATGGACTTGCTGTTAGCAAAGATTGAACAGTTGTAATAATGAATGGAATTTAATAAGTACCTCCATTCCAGCCAAAAAGCCTGTAGAAGAATCAGAAGAAAAGAAAGCAGCTCAGTCAAAGAAGAAGATCAAAGAATTAAGAGTTTTGGATGGAAAATCTGCACAAAATTTATGTAAGTGATGTGAAGGGCATTAGGCCACTGTCTAAGTAGCATCTACACCTCACTTTTTGTAAATTATCTTTTTTTGTTTACGTGTGCAATTGCTTTTTCTAAGAAATGCTAACTTGAATCTAAGTCTTAAATTCAGAGGTGTTTAAATACACATTCTGAATTCACTGTATATCTTGGGAAAGATGAAAAAAAGTAGCATGGAAAAATGATTTAATGAGTTACAGGGGTTTTGTCAGTTAATTCTTTCAATCATTGCTCAGGACTGAGAGTACAATTAGATGATGATCACTAATTTGGGCAGAGCACGGTGTGGGATGGGGTTTAGAGGCCATTCCTAATTGTTCCTCCTGGTCAGAGCAATGAAGAAATAGAGGTTCAAGGGGAGATATTACCAGATAGGCTACACAGGTGCAAGTACTACTGCTGTAAATTGTGACAAAACCAGCCCACCTGTATCACTGAACTTGCTTCTTCCCTCTTTAATTATGGAGGGAAATCAGTCATTAAGAGTAGTGGAGTCTTTTATTTGAATCAGAAACCCCATAAATGTCACTAGTCCAACTGTGTCCACGGTAAATAAGTGTGTAAACCCAAATGTGGGCATTGTTTAGTACCACATCCGTGAGCAGAAAATTAACTATGACACAATTGATAGAAAACTTCAAATTTTGAATGCATGGATGCAGGATAATCAGCCATAGGGGTTAGGCTGAATATAAAGCACTTTTTTACAGTGTTATGCTGATCCATCTGGTACGAATTCTTTGTAGTTTACTGAATGGGGCTCTCTTGAGATTTTATGACATTCTGAGATCAAATTGCTTTGAGGACTCCATCTTTGAAGGGTTTGCATGTTATGTGTGTCCCTTGTGTAAGTTCAGTTACCCTAAAAGTGGTAGAGTTAGGGCATTTTTCTTACTTTGCCCAGCTCTTCATTACCCCTTTGATGTGAAGTCTTTTCTAGAATCTCACATAAATATCTTTTACCCAATTGTAAGTGCAGTACAGGTATTCATATGTGGTTATGGAAGCAATAATAATAGATAAAGGTAGTTATTATTGGCTGAGTGGGTCTACTTAAGTAGAAATGCAGATGTCGTTCATAAAGAAAAACTTTATTGGAAAGTAACATTGCTAGGGAGCAACTGTGGCTGATTTAAAAGTTAAAATTGTTGCCATAGTTTCATTTCTTAGAACGGAAATTTATAAGTCAAACTGCAATAGTGTGCCTATCTAGAGTTTGTTTATATGGGAGGCTTCTTAACTGTGAAACACAGTTTAGATGGAGATATCCTTTTTGAGTTGCTAGAAATGATTTGCTTTTGTATATCAATCTTTTTTGACCTTTTTTATTCTCATGTATTACTGAATTTCAGCAATATTTTTGGGTTCCTTCCGTTTGCCTTATGAAGAAATAAAAAATATCATTTTAGAGGTTGATGAGGAGAAGCTGAGTGAATCCTTGATTCAGGTATGTGAAAAAACCTCTGCTTTTGGTTATAGCTCATTTTCCACGTAAAAATGGCACAAAGGAGTAAGGATTCAAGAGTAAGACAGGGTATCAGCTGTTTCCTGCTTCATGGATTTCACTTCTGCTTTTGCCTGTGGTCACATGTGGCACTAAAGCTGCCTTTCAAAGACGCTGTTAACAAAAGAATTCCTTGCCATTTCCCCTTCCAAAAGGAAATCTTGCTGAATTCTAGTGTTTCAGCTTCGAAGACAAGCTGAAGATGGTTCAGGCTGGTGTGTGATGAAGTTTCATGAGGCTTCTTGTGGAAACAGCTCTGCCTGTCTCCAGTGAGAGATGAAACTCCCTGAATGTTTCAGGATACTGCAGCACTCCCAACCCGTCTGTAAATCAAACCTGCTCTCAAGCTGGTTTAGTCTCATTTTGAGCCCCAAATCTCTCAGCTGGGGAGAAGAAAGGATGGAACACAGCTTCCTTACATCCCTCTCTGATTTCCTCCCTCTGGGAGGAGAGCGAGCGTGTGCCTGGCCCCTCGTGGTCTCTGATGAGTGCCAGTTCAACAGAGAAACATGGAGACCCTAAAAGTCACAAAGATTTAGCACCCCAGCAATGCTGGTGTTCTATTTAACTTCATGCACAGATTCAGATTCCTGCTACCACACTGGGCCCTGATTTATCCTTTCATCCTTCCATGTCGCCTGTTTGCACCTTTGTCCCATTCCCACGAGGTTTTCTAAATTAATTTCTTCCTTTTTTGGACCTGCTAAATGGTTATTCCGGGGACTCTGGTCTAAACTGAGTTGCCTCAGTATTTGAAAATAAGTGCAAAGCCCTAATATTATTGAGGACTTGGTTTATTGATCAGAGATGTCAGATCAGATGATTAAGAAAGCTTCAGGTTTAGTAAAATCAAAAATCAAGGGGAGGAACAGCCCCACCTTGGATAGCTGAAATGCAGAGTAGTTTCATACTGATCTCCTCTACTCCAAATGCATTACTGTTTGGATTTCAACTTGTGTATATATGAAAATATTTTATATTAAATGCAGTCTATGCTTTTAAAAATGCAATATTTAAATGCATTATTAAAAAAATATATTAAATGCAAATCTATACTTTTACTGAGTATTTCTTAAAACAAACTATTATTCAGCCTTAATATAAATATTTTAAGTATCTCTCATATCTGTATTTTGACACCTCAAGATCACACAATAACTCACAATTTTCTCTGGGGCCATGGATAAGACTGAAAGCAAATTGAACTTTTTCCTGGGCTCCTATATATTTGCCATCCAAAAGATCTGTCCAAATTTAGGATGTTGACTTTTTTCTTGTAAGGTATTTTTAAGTGTACTTTGTGCCCAGATACTTTGAATGTCTAAGAGTTTTGATTTTTTTTTTTTTTTTGCTACTTTTGTCATGTTTTACACGGAGCAGTTACTTCTTCATTGATATTTGATGAGCGAGATGCAACCATTAGGGCAAAAGGAGATTGCAGAGAGGCAAAAACTCCTCGGTGCTGTCAGACCCTGAAAAACGATACTCTAACCTTTTAATACATTCTTCAAATCAGAGACTGTAGCAGAGCAGTTGATGTCTGTATTAAATAATTGCTGCTTTGATTTGATGTTTATGTGATGTTAAAGCTGCGTAAATAAAATAAGCGCCCCGTAATTTCCTCGTGCGTTTCCATGTTGTGGTATTTTAAGCAAGTTATTTTTTATATCTTAGGTGGTTTAATATA
>WAAG01009827.1:9297-20297 GCA_013390105.1 Tichodroma muraria | reverse complement strand
TCGAAGGTTCTTTTTTTTTTTTTTTAGAAGTGGCATATCAATCTGTGTTTTGTGTAAAAACACAGCACAAGGCAAATAACATCATTTTATCACTGCCTGTGCTAAGTGCATTGGAAGAATGAAGGCTGAGGTGTTTTGACTCTGAGAAAAGGGTGTCAGCTTTACAAGAGTCTTGCAAATATGAGAAAAGATGGAGAAGGAAAAATATAAACTCACAGTAATCTGAAATCTCAGCAGTTTGCTCCAGTTTTGTAATAAAACAAAACAGAATGAGGTGACCAACTCTCACAGCATGCCACCACCAGAGTTAATAGGTTACTGGCTGATGACAGTGATTATGATGTTAAAAAATGCCTATATAAGGGACCCTTAGGATTAATTAACGAATAAAATTTTGAAAATTCATTTCTGTAAATATTACTGGGAAATGCAGATGAAAACATTGGCTTCTGCAGGGGCTTTTAGAAAGGACTGGCTGATAGAGGTGGAATAGCAGCTCACATAGCATAGAGTGGTCTGCAACAATGGAAGAAGATCTCCCTTGGTTTCCTCAGAACCAACCAATTCCTGAACATAGCTGGCCTAGCCATGTGCATGTAGGTTCCTTCACAAGTTAAAGGATTTGCTCTGCTATTTTCCTGTAGCTCTGAAGCTTACCTGAGGCATTCTAAAAATTATGGTAAAGTCCATCAGTCTCTTACTCAGTTTTTTAGAAATATGGTGACTATTGGGACACACAGGGTTCTGGATTTTTCTTCCACTAACATTAGCTGTAATGAGAGACAAGGCAAATAGAGGCCATCATCTAACACCAGCACAGTTACAGGGTTTGGAATTTTTTTTCTTGGCTTTTTTTTCAGATGTGTTTAACATGCCCTATTCTTTTTTTCTTGCAGTAGGAGTAGATTTTCCTTCCACTTTCCCAGTAAACAGTGGTACTACAGACACAGAGCATGCAGGCTCACGTGGGGTTAAACAGTTTCCTCCATTTCAGATTTTGTGCCTACTAGATTTAAATTCAACAGTGTTTGTTTAGGATTCTGTACTCAGCACTTCGTATTAGATGAGAAGAAGCCCTGCATTTAAATTATTCAGTCTTTAGGACTGATGAAAATTGTCAATCACCTTCTAGCATATTTAACTTATCCTAAAGGATGCTTACAGGTGCAAATATTCACATCCAGTTGCATTTATATATTCTTGGTTTATTTTGTCACTGAGTGACTCTGTCCTTCTCGCCTTCTGATGTATTCTTGTGCTGCTCTACAGACAGTGGGCAGAAATCAGGTTTTAGGTACAAAAATAATAAATTCTGTTTTCCTCAAATTGATAAGACTAACAGAGAAACAAATAACATGGAAACAATAAACATTCCATGACATTAAATAACAATGGTTGGCATATCCTGCCTAAAGTAGGAGAAATGCCACTACGGCAGGTTATTTTCTTGGCACTAACTGCAGAGTCAGTAAGTATTATAATTATTTCTGATAT
The DNA here is from genome assembly GCA_013390105.1 of Tichodroma muraria. NCBI lineage: Eukaryota > Metazoa > Chordata > Aves > Passeriformes > Sittidae > Tichodroma > Tichodroma muraria. The sequence goes on along the minus strand of WAAG01009827.1, from coordinate 18,803 downwards.
TTACGTTCTGTCTGGGCATCAGGAGAAGAGATGGTGTTAACTATGAAATGAAAACAGGGCTGAAGTGAAGGGAGGATGGAACATGCAGTCTGTGAGAGTGTGTGTGACAGACCTGAACCAGACAACCACCTTTCCCATCCCACAGTGTCAAAATGCTTCCACCACACATCAGGATCAAAATATTTCATATAAAAAAATTAAGAAATAAATAGTTGGCAAGATCCTTCCAGGACCAGCCTTTCCAGAAGCCACACTGGGGTGCAAGGCCCAGGTGTATTTGGAGTAGGAGAGAGGCATAAGGTTTCCTTATGCCTCTACATTTTCATAAGGCGTCACAGGCTGCCTGTGACAGCATGTCCCAAGTGTCCAATGATCCTGAAGGCAGAGGATAGCATGGGCATGGGGATGGCAGGGACAAGGTCACATGAGGCCTCAGGTCGGCACCTCCCGGGTGCCCAGGGTGCAAGGGGAAGCATGGACAGTAGTCTGCCAGGTGAAATGTCTCCTCGTGGAGGAGCTGGAGGCAGCGCTGCCCCTGAGACAGGGTGGTTGGGCAGGGCTGACAGGGGCTGCATTTGCTGGCTTGGGGCTCGGTGTTAGCAGGGAGTTCTCCCTGACGTGGATGAGGTATCACCAGGAAAATCCCAGCCCTGCTCTGCCATTTGAGAAAAAGTTGGTCAGGGCCTCTGTGTTCTCCCTCATGATAGAAGCCCCTTGGGCATGGTGAGCCAGCCCCACAGTGGGAGAGGTTCGTGCTCTTGAGCTTGTTCTGGCTTTCTGGTTACTTCGACCAAAAGAGACAGTCCCAGAGAATTGGCTAGTAGGCTGAAATTCATGTTCATTCATTGCACGTTTGTCCTTCTGCAGATGAAGATCATCAAACAAAAGATTGTTGTCTTTATGACACATCCCAGTCTTGAAACAAGATGAGAGCCAGTTGGTGATCTCCATATGGTAACAGACTTTAGTAAAAAGACGCTTCAAAGGAGTGTGATGGTTAAAGCATCACCATTGAGAAGTAGTTACCAAGCCAGCACTTTGCAACTCTAGAACCATCTGAGGGAAATTGCCACATCAAATGCCCCTCAAAGTGGACAATGACTTCATTCAGCTTCATGCAGGAGTGTTTTTACTGAGCTCGTGGTTACTCTGTCCTTCCATGGTGATACGAATTTTTGTGAGAACCTCCTTATGGACTTTAAAAATACCCAAACATAATAATGAGGAGGTAGAAATACCAACCTCTCACCAGACCTGCATGCATATGCTTCCAGAAGGACAGTACAGATAACATGTTTTATTTCTTCATATTTAGAAATTTTCCCTAGTGCTACTGAGGAAGGCACTCAAATTCAAAGCTATGCATTTTTCTTTTACTACATCCTGTAGGTCTCTGTACTATTTTTCTTTTTTTCCTTCTAGTGAATCTGGATAAATTTTTTTGAAATATCATTTTCCACCTGACTCAGCAGCTGTCTCTATGATAAATCTGAGGGACAGGAGAAGGGACAGGCTCTTTATCTGGCAAAAATTTAATGAGGTATGTGTTTCTTTCAGCTCTTAGTTGGAATAAAACTCTCTTTGTAAAAATCTCTGAGAAATTTATCCAACTGAGGATTCTTGGATTTATGTGGGCTTTTTTATTCATTTGCTAGCTTAAAAAAGAAAAATCAGGCCTAGCAGTCAGGTGTACCATGTAGGTGTGCGATACACCCTAGAGGACTATGAAGCTGATGAATAGCTTCCTGTAATGCCAAGTATCTTGTCCATGATATATAATAATACTAATTTTTTAATGCTTTCAGAAATTCCCATGTAAAGGAGTTCTGCAAAATCAAAGAATCCACATTAAAAAGCATCAAAATACTTTGTTTAGACCTCTATTTTTCTTGCTTTATGATAACTAGTTGGGAGTAATTGCTTTTATTTTGTCTAACTGTTTATGATATTTCCAAATGAAGAAGGTTTGTAAGTATATAATTTGAATGTAAAATTGTGGCTTCCTCATCAATGTTCAGTCCTAAAGTAATTTTTGGATGATTTTGAAGTGTATCAGGTAAAAATAAAGAAATATGGGATTGAATCTTTAAATTAGCATGACATCTTGGGGGGAGTAGCTGGCTAATAAAGGTCAACAGCAGTATGTCAAACAATCATTTATTGGAGGTACAGGTGGGCAGCTGTCAGATGGGTTTCCACTGGAATACTTGCCCACTTCTGAAGACCTTTTCTTTTGTTGTTTTACTCATTTGAGGTGAGGGGATCATGCTGTCATTTTCATCACTGAAACTTGTACTTGTAAGTTTGGAGTGTGCCTAGGAATCATAAAAGGAATAAATCCTTGCAATTTGCCAAGAATCTGAAACCCTCACTTCTGGTAATCTGCCTATCATTTGCAACCAGGGAGCTGTTAATATGAAAGACAGGCTTTTTTAAAGGGCTTGGGAAAGAGAATAAATTCCCATCACTTGTCCAGCTGCTGTGTGCAGACACCAAACAACTCTGAAGATAGGTACACTGTTTAAAATCAGTTTATGCCTTTACTGTGTTTTTGGAGTAATGCCCAAACCAAATAAATGAGTAAGCTTCTACGCAAGACATCTTATCAACTGTGTATTTCATAGTTAAATCTCCTACCATCCTCATTCCCTACTGTGATATGTCCCTATCTAGGCCTTGGTACTTATATACATTCCCTCAATTTTGTGGTCTCTCTTTCCAATACAAATATATGTACTCCCTCTTTCTGCCTTTATTGAGGTATAGCAACGTTAACACTGACTCCTAACACTCAAAGGGTGATACCTATCTGCTATATTCACAATTCAAATTTCCAGATTTTAGAAATTGGATTTATCATTTCATTACATTGTCTATACCTGCTTACTCCTCTGCTGAGGCTTCACTGTGTTATCTGCACCGACCTCAGTATAAAAATGTATTCTGGGGCAAGGTCAGAAGAACCAGACCTGTGAGGAAGTATGCACCATTGTGAGTTAAAGCCTAAGATGGAAGGTGGAAAATGCCAAGGACTCCCATGAGGCCTGAAGAAACAATGGTGTCTTGGGGCAGGTATTTGCATGATTGCTGGCTCTTTCAGTGTTAGAGCTGGTGTGTCATGATGGTGGGCTGCGTAACTAAAAGGGTCCAAATGCTAGATTGGGATCCTTGCAGCAGCTCACTAGGTCACTCCTGTAAGTGGTAGAGCTTTCCCCTCTTGTTAGCCCTGATCACCTGCTAAGTATAAAGATAAAAGTTTCTCCCATCCCTGTGCTTATCAGCTTCATCATCACCACAAGGCAGAAAATGATCTTTTCATTTTTAAGAAGGTTCTAAACAAAATCTGTCACTGACACTTGGTCAACTTTCAGAACTGGATCAGAGTAAACAAAAAACTTTTCCATGTCCCTGATTGTCTTGCAGTCACTTTTGATGGGAAATGGGAACAGGATGCTTAGTCTGCATGAAAACTGAGAAACCGCGCATACAAGCTGTGGGCATTTCTCTGCTCAGCACATACTTGTCTTACAGCTCAGCTGCAGGCAAAAAACATCAGTGAAAAGAAGCACATGCAAAGATATTCCAGCTCCATGGAGGAATATCAACTAGAGCAGGCTGGGGCTGTCATCCAGTGACAGCAGTGTTGTCCCCTGTAAAGTAGCTGGTGTTTTCTGGCAGAGCTCTGCTGCTCACTCTACGCTTTGCTGCAGTAGTGGTTTAGCTACTGGTACCTGACTTAGGCTAAGTGTGTCCACAGATGACTTTGGTTGCTCTTTTAGGGTATAGTCAAACCACACTTATATATTTGTGTCTTCGCATATGTGTGAGAGCAATTTGCTGCAGCAAATTACAGGTGGACTAATGATAAGGGCTGACAGCATCTCAGGATGTGTTGTATTGCACTAAATAGTTAGTTTATCTTGTTATTATATTGCACGGGGTGATTCGTCATATTCACACACAAAGATAATTTAATTATGTTTTGCACATGCTAGGTCCTGCATCCCCCTCTAGGTTCTAGTTAATATCCTCTGGTCTGTCCCTCACCACACCCCCTCCTCCGTGTGTCCTTTCCCATTGGTTGTAGCTCCTCTCTCCCTCCCCGCCCCTTTTCCACTGGGATAAGACCCTTGGGCACGTGTCTATGGGTCTCTTTTCTCCTTCCTAGATTTTGGGTTCTACAATAAAGCAGTGGGACTGTCTGTCCCGAGGAAGAGAAGAGCGCCTCTGTCTTTTACCTTCAGTCCGTTATCGGGGTTACACACGGGGGTCTAGAGCTAGCCAGGATTTGGACCCCGGGAGCATGGAACCTACAATAAGGATGCAGTCAAACTTTTCTGAATTTGTCTCAGAGGTACTCTCAACATCTCTGTTCAGGGATTTATTAAGGATGGTAAGAGATATTTATGGAGCTTTGATACTACATTGTCACACAGGAGTGAATAATATTTTCAGGACTGAAGAATTAAGTTGAACTGAACACTGGCACTTATAAAAGTGTTAATCTCCTCCAACTCACTCATGCTGTGATGATTCAACTCTAGTTGTTGCTGCTTAGCTGACTACAAGATGATACTGTAATACCATGTCATTAATTACTGCTACAATAACTCAAGAAGGGCATGGCTAAAATATTTATATCTTACTGTTTCCTGTTTTCTTACCTCAGAAGAATAGTGTTTCACAAGGTGTTTAGGAACAATTTAAGTCCACTGTCCTTCAGATTGGTTTTGTTCTGTTTGCTCAAACACCCCAGTTTGTACTTGCATTTTTTGAACTAGAGTAAATTACAAATATATCTCCTATTTTCATTTACTCTTTTTAAGTAATGGAAAACCTGTGACAAAAGGTGTGACTTCCATGGGGTATGTACTTAGGGCCTTCCATGCATCCGAAGAGACTTGAAACATTTTGGCTTCTACAGTAGAGATGTAGTCATGAAACTTGAAATAACAAAATAATCATCACCTTAATTTTGTTTGCCTGGAGTATTTTTATTTCTACACGAAGAACAAAAATATACAAGAGTAGCATAGTATAAAAACATATCAATGTTTCTATTCCTTTCAGAATAATATAGAGATAGTTATGCTCCTGATGAGCAGTGCTTGCAGCATTAAGGCCCTTTTTGCTTCTTACCTCACCCCAGCAGAGGGGAGGCTGGAGGTACACAAGGAGCTGGGTGAGGACACAGCTGTGGCAGCTGACCTCAACTGACCAAAGGGACATTCCATACATACGGCATCGTGCTGCAGCCCATAGAGCTGGAGGGAGAATTTGTAAGGAGGGGATGTTCAGAGTGATAACATTTTTCTTCCCAAGTCACCATTGGGTGTGATGGAGTCCAGCTCCCCTGTGCATGGAACACCTGCCCTCCCATGGGAAGAGGTGAATGAATTCTTTGTTTTGTTTTGCTTATTAACTGTCTTTATTTCAACCCACCAGCTGTCCCACTTTTCCAATTCTCTCCCCCGTCCCACCCAGGGGAAGAGAATGAGTCACTGCAAGGGGCTTGATTGCTGTCTGGAGTTAAGCCATAATAGCTCCCTTCCTGCCTTTATGTAGTTGGGGCTACAGAGCAAGGCTGACTGACAAGCACAAGTGCAAAATGGATTGTGGCAGGATGATTTCTTTGGCAATATCCTCCTTTGCTTGGACTAGGGGAGAAGAACATTGCCCAGTCAAACCTAGTGTTGGTGATGACTGCGACTGCAGTGCAGTGGCAAGCTCTTGCACCAGAATGTATAAATTTTCACTTTGGTGCTGTATTTTAAGTTTCAGTTCTATCACGCAGAATAATCAGTGGGACAATTTGACTCCATATTGAAGTGTTCAAATGGTTCAAAAGGTTTGGGGCTGAAGTCATTCTGAATAGTATCCAGTATTCTGCTTGCCATGTCTTGAGGAATATTTTTAAGTAGATGTGGTGGATTTTTTCCTCATTTAATAGGAATCACAAGAAAATATAAACTAGTCATAACTTAAACTTCTCTGAATAGTAATTTGAACTTTCATGGGATCAGGGAAGCTTTGGTGAGTCTAATTTTTAGATTTTTTTTTTAAGCACAAAGTATTTAAATGAAGAACTTGTTAAAAATGAGCATATTTCAGATGAACTGGAAAACATGGAAAAAACAATAACATTTTTTCAACAAGAATGGTAAAGCTACATAATCAAAGGACAAAAAATGTTTATTGGCTTGAGGTGGAACTATATAGATGCCCAGTGGTAATTTTTAAGCACTAAACCTGAATGCCCACAACAGATTTATCTGTTTCAAATTTTACTACATATGTTCACACAGTGCTCATTCTGACGATTCCTGTTCCAATTAACATATTTTTTGTTTGTTTGTTTGTTTGTTTGGGGGTTTTTTTGTTTGTTTTTTTGTTTAATGAATAATCTATTACTCTGGAGTTCTCCTTAGCAACACAGAACACGAGCTGTGGTTTGCTGAATGATCCTTGCAAACTCAGACCTTTTCCAGTAGCATCACACGCATTATTTGATTTAGCTTCAGCTATGCATGTCTTTGAAGTTTTAATGGAAACCTGCCAGAAATTGTGACAAGGTAAAGAGCCGCATATTTTCAGCATCTCCCATCTCCATGCTTAATTTATAGATAGAGCTTCATGTTTGGGCTGAGAGAGCCTGTCTTGAAGTTTGTGGAATATGATTTGACAACAAAAAATCTACAGCTCTGCATCAAGAAGCATGTGAGCACTGTGAGGTTAAACAAAATGTTGAAATCCCCCCAGGATACTGCCAGAAAGCAGTGAAATGGCTCGGTGTTCCAAACTCAGGTTTTATCATCGTGCTCTCATTGCTCTGCAGCAATGGTGGGTTATGCCCTTACTAGTAACTGGCATGGGATTTATTCAAAAGCAAAAACTTACAAATGTGTTTTGGGGAAAAAAAAAAGGGGGTTGGAAAACACTAATTAAAATCAAACACTTTTGACTATTGAAGGTCTTTCTAATGTCCATCTTGTAGTTGTCTAAAATTACAGCAAAAAGAATAGTATTTTTGTCACCAAGGCTATTATAACTGAAGTTTTCACCTACAATTTTCAAAATGCATAAGATCAAAATCCACCTAATTTTCACAAACATGTCTGTGATGCCTGAAAATTATTGAGAAACTTTCTGTTATAGGAGATTTTTTTTTTTTGCTTTATAACTTGCTAGTGCATCTATATAGTTCTGAGAGAGAATTTATAGAGTTGTAGACCCTAGGCTTTGAAAAATTCCTGATTTTTCTTTCTTTTTATATACTAACCAATGCAAATGTGAACTAGAGGATAGATAAGACTGATAGATAAGATAGATAAGAGGAAGAGACTGAACTAACTTCAAATAAAATTAATGATACTTTTGTGGCACCATAAATACTAATAGTAATCATCATTACTAGTCACCTCATAAATCAGAGTAGGAAAAGAGCCCTGTGTGTTTGAAGAATTTGATTTTGCAAACTGAGAACAGAAGCATCCTTGGATTCTATCTAAGTTTTCTTTTACTTAAAAAGGATGTCACATCTATAACATATTATAAATTTTTTTAGAATCTTTGCATTGCATTTGCTGCCCATGGTTTCTCATCCTTTGTTCCCTTTTAGGCCAATCTCTGAAAAAAACAGAGATCACAACTACTGTTTTTGATGATGGGATGTAGAGTGACTAAATTGCCATGTGGATAGGGAAAACAGATACCTCTTACTCTAACAGTTTCCATATTGATCTCATGAATTGGTTTATAATACCCTGTCACTTATATTTTAAAAACAAACAAAAATCTCTGTTCTGATGTTAAACACTTGACCTTGCTTTTTGAATAACACTCACGAGGCAGGTCAGCATGCAAGTTAAAGTACCTTCATCTTTAGTCCAAGGTACAAGATTTTATTTTAATTATGCCAGATTTTCTTCATCTTTGTTTTGTACTTCCTAGAATGAATTTCTTTTGGAAAGGATAGTAAGAAGCTCCTGACTTTATGTAGGTCTTGTTTCTAAATTTTGTCTTGCTAAAGATTATCTTAATAATCATCTTCTTGAAGAAGGTGGAGTGGGACCAGCAAAAATATTCCATCAAGAAACATCCTGATATACAAGCATTTGAGACATATGAAACCTTGTTTGTCCTAGAACTAGTGTGTTAAAATAAATGTGATCCATTTATGTGTTTCGAAATAGAATTAATTAGGTTGGTACATGAAGTATAGAAAAGAAGCATGTTTTTAGGGGATTCAGAATCCCCTTAAGCCAAGACATTAAAAAAAAAAACCCTAAACATACTTGTATTTAGAATTTCTAAGTGTACCATAACTGTGCTACATTATCCTGCATCACCATTTTCCATGCAGTAGTTTGCCTCAATACACAGAATACTGGGCCCTATTTTGTAATAAATTAATGGTTACTATGGCCTCAGCAAACCACTGCATTTCATATTTTCTTTCTTTGAATGTTCACAGAGAAAATATGAAATAAAAAGGACAAAACTCCCCCTCATCCTGCTTTCTTCCTGAAAATGTGGGACTTGGATCTGAAGCATCAGTGTGGGTGTAGTTTCAGTTCCAATTATTTTGATGATGTTCTCCCACCACTAAGGCTGAGAATAAGTGCACATCCCTGTTCTTGCTAATCTCTTAATGGCATGGGATTGTGTTTCCCCAGGGTGGCTAGGCCTTGGTGCAGGGCAGGAGGCAGTGCTGCCCTCTGGCACCATTACCCATAGCAGGCAACTGGGAGCCAGCTCCCATGTCTCAGATCACGTTCAAATACGTGCGGAGGTGGACAGATTGCTTCCAGGGCCAGCTCCGGGGTGGAAGAACTCTAGGATGGGTCTTGCAGTCTGAGGTCTGGGGAAATAAGTCTCCCTGGGACCCAGGCTGGTTCCACACACATCCATGGCAGGTGCGTCTGTGCTGTACTTGTTTTCAGAAGTCAGTATAGCCTGAAGTGGCTTTCTATGGAGACAGCAATGGTCTGAGCAGCCCTTGCTCATCCTAGGTGCCTGACTGGACCCAGTCTTGTTCCTAAAGAGCTACTTCAGTACATAGGCATCATGTTTCCTAGCTTTGCAGATCCTTGATAATTTTTTTGATGCGTGGAATGAGTTATACTGTGGGTATATGGGACATCTCAGTTCCTATGCAAAACCAGGCTGAATCCCTTCATTGTTAGCTCAAGAGATGCAGTGCCGTTAAAAAAAAAGAAATATGAAGCATCCTATTTCATACAAGGGAGTCCTGCTAAGAAGTCCAAGCAGAATTCATAAGACTTCAGGCAGAGAAACATTTGTATGAGGGGGCAGAGTTAAAAACTGAACCTGTACTATTAAAAGGAGAAAAAGAAGGGGGGGAAAAAAGCATCAGATGAATGGTTTTAGTAGGCTGGTGAAAAATAAGTATGAGAATTTAACAACTTCTGGAAAGTAAGAGGCAGTTAAGGCAAATGCCTCTTTTTCTTTTTTTTTTTTTTTTATTTTTTTTTGGGTTTTTAGAG
>WAAG01009826.1:29233-52585 GCA_013390105.1 Tichodroma muraria | reverse complement strand
AAAAAAAAGAATGAAAGCTATCTACTTCTTGCTGTTTAGGTGATATGACATAGAAATGTAGATTTTCTGTTTAGTCAACTGAGAGTTTTTCCTAGGCAGTAATTCAGGTGACATCAGTAGGAAGGTATAAATATTCACTTGGATATTTACGTTTAATTAGATATTTTGTACTCCTTTACTGAAACACCTGGAGAAGAAAATTCATTGTGCCCTATAGTAACTAATATTTTTGAGCCTGAATTACTCCTCGGAATACACTGTAAATTTGGTGTTGCTTGGAGCATATTTTTGGGAGGGAAGATGATAGTTTGTAATTATGAACAAATATCTGCAGTAGTTCAGTATCTTTTTCCCTCAGGCTTTTTCTTTTCTTCATATTCAAATCTGCTGCATCTGCTTATATCATCCCAAATCCAGTTCAAAGCCAAGATTTTGAGGCTTTTTTTCTTGGCTCTCCCACCAATCTGTTTAACCATTTATTAAGTGTCTATCACAGCAGTCTCTTTCTTACCCTGTGCACGTATTAGGAATCATTAGCTTTGTCACTAGAGGATAAGCATCCACATGGAAAAGCTCTGTAATGCACACAAGGTGCAGTCTATTGACATTACATCATATGCCTTGTTATATTACCAAAACAATTAAGTTATCTGAGTATCAACACTGCATGTACACATCACATCATTTTTAAATCAAAGCACTTAGCAGCAAAGAAATGAATAATTAAGAACACATAAAACTTATGCTGCCCACACAGTAAGTACATTATTCTTCCCAAGACTTTTACCTTAATAGGCTATAAGCTCTTCAATGAAGGCAGATTTTTGCTGTTGCCATCCCATACTTTTCAGTGGCTGACATAAGAGGACCCTGTCTGCTCTACAGCAAAAGTGGAGGAGGCCAAAGTTACCTTGTCTTAAGACTATGTACATGCATCTTGTAATTTTAATTTCATTCTAAGCTGATCATTATTCAATCCTTAATAAATTCTGATCATAACTGCTTGGTCCTTGTTTAATTTTGATTTTTCACTGTCTGAGAAAAAATTTTGTCTGGTGGAAACTGCACTGAGACCATGGATGTCAAGAACTTGTGCCATAATCTGTCAGTGCTACCCACACAGCCAGGTGTTAACCACGAGGGTGGTGTTGATTGCCCTGTAAAATGAGCATACCAAACTGGACATTACCCTAAATGAGTTTCCTGACTGGGAATTAGTGGCTGGCCCAGGGCAGCAAAGCAGGTCGTCTCTGCCACAGCAGGATATGTCATTGCTTCATGCAGTCGGTCCCATTCGGTTCACCACCAGCATTTTAGCTCTCTTCTTCCATGCTTCATCTCTCAGGCCATCTGTACAGCAAGGTGACTTCTGAGTGTGAAACCATAGCAGCCTGAGTTTTGACACAGTCATATCCATAGTCATGGATCAGTACTGGATATGCTCCAAGACACTTCCACTAAAGAAGCCTGTGTCGTCGCAGCACAATCTGTGAGGAGCCTAATTGGCACACCTGCTTTCAGGCTGTTGTTGGGGAAACTTGCACCATCCAATTCTAAGTGTGTTGCTACTCTAAAACCCTTCCTCTAAGCTTATGTTACTGTCTACATCTCAGATCCTAGGATTTTAAAGTCTGTCTTTCCTTCGGCTTTGCTCCATTTTGCAAAATGTTGTCAATGCCTGGCACTGGGTTTTGTCATATGTGTATGTACATATATATATATGTAAAATTTTTTCTTAGCTAACAAAAGGAAGCTCAGTAGAAAAAGAAGACATTTTAGAACATACATTAAACAGCAAACACCTTGGGAAGGCTGTGAGGAATTGCATGTATCATTTAAAATAAAATGCATATATAATAAGTAATCATTTATTTACTTTAATTGCTTCCATCTGTCCAGCCTTCCATACTCTCTTCCATTTCCACAGCTGTAGTTTGTATTCTCATGCCATACAGGTATTTAGAAAAGGCGTGCACATGAGTAGATAATACAAATGTTGATGAACTGAAGGGTCATGTATATTGTTTCTAAGATAACCTTACCTACCCCTTGTCTTTCTTGATCATTGATAAACTTTCCACAAGACTGCCTTTATTTTTTTTTAATCACTAAACTATTTCCAACAAACAGCAACTAGTGAGTTCTTTTTGTTTCCACTTTATGTGAATTATTAGCAATGAAAATTTCCTTTCTCAATGTAAAATATATATTTTTTTTCCAAAAATATCTTAGCAATACTTTTTCGATGATGCTGAATCACAGCTTGTTTGTTGTCCTGGAATGTTTACTTAATATTTCATGTACTGGAGGTAATAAGCATTTAATTTCTGGAAATTTTTGCTTGCTGAGGTTTACAAAGGGTGAATACTCCCCTTTCTGCTTGAGAGTGCCTAAAATGTGAATTCTTATCCGGCTTGCTTTATGGTCATTTCTGTGTAGATAAAAGACCTGGTTCTGTTTTCATGCTCCTTATTGGTTGTTTCTCACAAAACTCTGCTGCTTTATTTTGAGGAATTACATTCACAATACCAATTTTCTGGAGGACGTCAAGTCATGTTTCTATGCTTGGGGAAGTTCTATAAACACTTCAAGTGCTGATAACCAAGCTGTAGCTGGTAGTGTTATTGAGGCGCTACACTTAAAGCCGCCCAGAGAAGCTGTGACTGCTCCATCCCTGGGAGTGTCCAAGGCCAGGCTGGGTGGGGCTCTGAGCAACCTGGTCTATGTAAGGTGTCCCTGCCTGTGGCAAGTGGGTTGGAATGAGACAATCTTTAAGTTCCTTTTCAACCCAAACTATTCTGGGATTCTCTTGATTCCATGATTAAGCACAAGATGCAAGGAGGAGGGAAAAAATTATCTGAAGAGGAAAATCATCCCACAGGTTAAGTACATGTAGATCTGGATTCATACAGGGACCTGTTTCTATGAATGAAACCTCAATAATTTCTTAACCTCTCTGTCTCAGTGTCCTCAGCTGCAGGATAAGGTTAATAGTATTTACCAGCCAGTGGTAGTGGGTCACTAATCTGTCAGAATTCACGCAATAAAGTATAATTTCTGTGTATCGGGGGGATATCAGTGATGCTTCAGGCACTCGTGGCCTGATCCGTATTTTCACGGAGTGCAGGCAGAAACCACTTGGCATACTCCCAGGAGGTACAGCATGCCATCTTCAAAGGGTGATAAAAATTTACGGTTGGAACAGCTTGCCCGGTTTTCCGTCACCGGTCCAGCAGGCGGGGTTTTGCCCCGCGTGTTGCCGCCGGGGCCGGGCCGGGTGCCGCTGTCCGCGGTGCTGGAGCTCCGGAGCGCCGCAACTTTCGCGCCCCGCCCGCCCGAGCGCCCACTCGGGCACGTTTCCCGGGAGCGCGGCCTCTGATTAAAGTAACTCCTCCCTTCGGCTGCAGGAGCCCGTAGGAACGGGGGCCTTCCTCTCGCTCTCCATCCGCTACCCTTCTTTTTTTTTTAACCCCCTTTAGCAGAGCAAGTCAGCTTGCTCCGCCTGGGCTGCGCACGCTGCGGACCGCGCGCCGGGGGGGCTTTAATCCCAGCGGGATCTGCCCCCGCCCTCCCCCGACAAACTTCGGGCGCCGCCCGCATCTCCCGGGACCGCGTTTCGGGGCTCCCGCCGCCCAGGTAAGAGGGGAGAGGGCACGAGCTGAGAGATCACAAAAGGGGATGGGGGCGGAATCCTGCGGTTTATCCCCGGCGCAGCCCGAGCCGGGCCGGGGCTCACCCCGGGGGCGGGCTGGGCGCGGCGGAGCATCCGCCTCCCTGGGCGCATCTCCCGGGAGCGGCGGCCCCCGGCGCCGGCTGCGCCCTCGGCAGGTGCCTCCCCTCCCGCCAGGCAACTTCCCCGAGTTTGGCCGGGGCTGGAGGTGGGAAAGCGGGAGAGGTCGGAGGGCTCTTGAGGGCGCGGAGCCCGAGGGCAGCGGGGATAGACCTGGTGCAGAGCTGCGCTGTGCTTCCAGCTGGGCTTGTTCTGGGCATCCCTCGGAATCCTAATGCCAAAGCTAAGGGAAGAGTCAATAACGTGCTGGCATGAAGAAAGAGCGTCGGAGATTTGTTAATTTATCTTCTTTTACCTACAATTTAATGCATCAAAATGCATTAAACTGTTATTTTAAATTTTAGATCACAATATACCAAGCAGTTCAGCTCATGAAAGGTATTAGAGTGCAGTATGTAAATTGGAAATTGCACACTTCCTTTATTAACTTGGAACTATCATAATATATTACATTTTTCTGAAATTATTAGTAAGAAAAAAGTTAGTCAAGACAGTTGTAACTAGCTTTGGGAGAAGTAGTACAAATGCAAACAAGTGTGATGACACTTCAGTACAGACATGGTGCACCAAAGGAAAACCGACCTGGTAATTTTAAACGCTGTGCAACCAACTCAGAAGGAGGCTTTTTTTTTTTTTTTTTTTTCCTTTCTCATAAGTTTGGATAAGTGGAAATATGTCCATTGCATACTTATGTGTATAGATAAAACATCTATGGTTAAGAAGGAATAGTAATACTCAAGATGGGTCCTAACATACGCCTATAGGATTGCAGAAATAGGCTCTAACTTTATTGTTAAAAATCTTGGGTCAAGAATAGGCTGAGTACCAGCTGTACATCCAGGGAAGTAATTATCCTTCTAGCCAAAGGTATAGGCTGCTATTTAAAGCTATTGATACCGGGTTACTTATTTCAGATTTAACCTATATAAAATGTACTTCATGAATTAAAATACTGGTGGAAAACCAACCATATTTTATTCCTAATAGTATAGAAATTAATGATGGAAACTAATTTTGGAGTTACATGTTACTTGTTGCATTTCAGGTACTTCATACCTGGTACACATTTCACTATTTCGGTGGCATGTTTTTGTACACCTGGATATAGCAAGTACACAGGTGGTTGCTTCTGGTCATTACAGCTCTGTAAGCCAGAAGTACAGAGGAGAAATTGTTACAAGTACTAATTCCTTTGCCTCATGTCTCCTGCCGGGTGGTGAGAAATAGGTGCTCCCCACTGCAGCTCAAATCTGGTGCAAGTAGGGGGTGTTCACCTGCATCTTCCCATCCAAGGCTCTGTCAGCAATGTCAGTCAGAGGAATGACTGAATGATTAATTGAGTGAGAATGATTAATATGGGCACAGGATATTCACAAGGCTGTTGCTATAACTCACAGTTACAGTGGACATTCAGTAGACAGTCTTGGTAACATTAATAACCTGTGTACCACTGTGGAAAACTCAGAAAACCAGGTGTAAAATTTCTTTTAGTTAATATGTAGAAACTGGGTGTAAATGTGTGTCTTTCCTCACTTAAATGACCTTTGCCTGTATGCAGAGGACTGCCATGTGATCTGTATGTTGCTCAAGCCACTGGAGTTCTTGTAGTGTAGTTATGATGTGCTGTTTCTCTGAGTAGTTATGAATTTCTGTTGCACATTTTACTCTGGCTTTAGAATGAATCAAAAAATTTCTGTTCAGATGTCAAGTAGTGTTTTCAAAATCGAAAGAAGTGCTTATACTGAAAGTCCCTTTATTCCAAAATTCCTAAATTAGGTAGGTTGTAAACATTAGAATAAATATGAAAAAGAATCCCACCAATCCTATTTTTTAAAGAAACAATAAGGAAAAGAAATAACATTATGGATGAAAGCCACTTCTTGATATGTTTTTACTGAAATTTAGTAGGATTAATGTTTCCAATGCAAATTTTTGTGCAGGTTCAAGTACTAGGTGGGCGTTATTACCTTCCTTTGTCCCTCCTTGACTTCTTGTTTGTGCTAAAATTAAGTTTCCCAACAGTGAGACATCATCAGGCTTTTTCACAAGTAGCAATTGAAATCTCTTAACACGCCTACAAAGCTGAAAGCCAAGTCATCTATTTGAAGAGTGTTTTGAAGTGGTGCTTTTCTTTGTTGGTTATCTGGGTAGTGGATAAACAGTTTATCTGATGCCAATTCCCTTGGAATATTTGGTTTTTTTCTGTGGAACAACTGATCTTAATGAGTGTGGGGAATTTGCACCAGATTAAATCTTTACCCATGGCTCAGCTCAATGAAAAACTCAGGAGTGCCAGCTCAAGGGCTTTGTCCTTAAACATTGGATGTAGAGAATCTGTTACAAGGTCAGCTAGAAGTTATAAGCAATAACAAATGGCCACCTACGAAGTCTCCACTGATGAAATATTTTGTGAGAAGGACAAAGCAGTCTGCACCTTTAAATGGAGGGAATAAAATCCCTGGAGCCCAAGCACCTGTATCTGAGTATCACAGTCACTAGATCTAGTCTCTGATCTCCTCGTAGTGCATGTTTATCTTACTCTGAGGGACAGAAAAGTCTTGGTAGAAAACAGAACAGAACCAGCTTTTATGAAAGACAGAAACAAGCTCTATGGCTGCAATTGGAGCTGAGGCAGGAGTCACTGAAAAGCATAACATGGCATCAGGGGTTAAACTTAGGTGAAAGTGGAAAAATAATGGCAGTTTTTGTCCAGAAAACCCCCTCAGTCAAGGTGTCAAAATGAGATATTGCTTTTATTACACTGTACTGATTCTCAGGCATTGATTTTTCTTTTATCTGCTGGTCTGCTTCTCAATCAGCAGAATTTCTTCATCAGCTCTACCTTGCACCTCACAACTTCATGGAGTCATGACTGGGCTTCTGGAAGGCAGCATGCTGTTGGCTGTGGGAAAAACAATATTAAATACTATGTTCATTTTCACAGTATAATGTTTTCTTCTTTTATAACCTGTTTTCAACCATGTTTTATAAACTAACTTTACTTTTTTTCATTAAGACAGCTTTCAAAACCCAGGGCCTCCAACAATGCTAGTTTTTCTTTTAAACAGAAGACAAGTCCCACAGCAGTAAATCCAAAGTAATGGCAGCAGAAGCATTTCCTTCCCTCTTCACCCTATAAACAAGAAATTTCTGTCACAGAAGCACACTTACCTAGAGCTTAGAATCAGAGATATAAAATATTGAATGAACAATGGATTTAAGGTGGCACATTCTCAGGAAGCTTGGTCAGAATAAAGACCTTTTCAGGTCACAGAGGGTGTCTGCCCTTAAAGGTAGAAGTTTCTAGCTCTTGTGGATCAAGTCTTTAAAATCACAAGGTGCAACATTGTTGTGCATAGGAAATTTATTCAAAGAATTTATTGAGGATTTTAAAATTTATTAGCCGCAGTACTTTTTATCTTATAGAAGCCCAAACAGCTAAGCTCTGGAGAGATCCTTTAAAATAGATGTAAGGATAATTCCAATAAATATTAGAAACTGCTAGACTACAAAACATTTTTTGGTAAATTATGCACTCTCTGAACATATGAAAGTATGATTGCTGGTATGGGTGGAACATTGACTGTCTCATTCCTCTGGGATTTATGCTTACTTGGATTTTGCATAAGGAACAAAAGCCCTAACCAACTGTTTCCATCTCTGTTGGTACTCTCACTCAAAAAAATAAGGTGATTTTTTGACTTTTCCGATTTTTCACAGTTATTCTGCCCTGATTTGTTTTTGTTTTCAAGTCTATCAAAATTACTTTAGGTCAGGCAGGGGGGATTTGCAAGAATAACTGTGCGAATGTTCCTTATTAGTGGTAATAGTGTAAAAATATGTAGTATATAGACAACACTGTAATTTAATAGCTTATTAAATCATGATGAGATTTCTTAGCTATAGTAGATGATGCTTTACTGAAATGTATTAAATAGATCAACCTCCAGCTTATTTAGTTTTTCTAAACAGTCCTGTACAATATTATTACAAACATCTGTGACTGGTAAAAACAAACGAAAAAAATCAAACAGAAGCCAGGAGGGACCAAAGTTGCTCTCAGGCATATTTAGAAACCCTGTGCATATGAAATAGGATAACTGGGCCTTATTCATTTGTTGGTGGTTAGGAGAGGTGTCAGGCTTTGACGAACCTACTCAGACTTTACCAGCCTGCTTGTTCGCACCTGAGCGGATGCCCTGGTCAACCTGGCATCTCCCATCCCTTAGCTGCTCTCCACAAAGACTTCCAAGACTGCTGCCTGCTGTAAGAGACTGAATAATTGATTTCTGCAGCCGTGCTCCCATGTTGGGGGAACTGGAACATGGATGTGCTTCTGCACTCCCTCAAGAACACAGGGCTGCGTGGCTCCTGAGCAAGTTCCAGCAGCAGTTCAGCATTCCCGTTTGTGTATGAGGCATTCAGATATTTCAGAGTGGTTTCCAGTCATTAAATATACATATCACACTCATGCAGGGAGTCATTATACTCGCTCTTCTGATGGGAGCAGGAATTTATTTTTTCCCCTTGTTTTTTCTTGTTGAGTCAGAGCAAAAGGCTCACCTTGAAAATTACCCTGCTGCATTCCAGCACTGAACAGAGAAAGTTTGGGTTAGGGCTTGTTTGCTGAGCCATAGTATCTGCCTTCATTCTTCTAAGCAGCAGGCTAAAATGTGTCAGCACAAGCGCACTTGCACTGAAAAGTCTTTATGTTGCTTTGGTCACCTTAGGGAGCTTGGAAGTCACTTCCAGCCTCACCAGACCAAAAGCCACTGGTGGAATGACTCTACTCTAATTTTACTTCCCCATCCACCAAAAACAAAAGTGAAGAGGTACTTTAGCCAAAATGTTTAAAATCTCAGAAGAAATAAAATGTAAGTTACATCAACCTCTGTGGGCTTCTGATGTGTGTTAGAGACAAACCAGACCACAGCAGCATGTCCAGGTCATGAAAGGTGGGCAAGTGATGCACATCTTTTATTTATTCCTTTTTAGAGAAATTTAGCTATCTAGTGTAATGCCCCCCTTTCTCCTTTAAAGTGTAACACAAGAAAATACATCTTAAACCTCACCATTTTCTAATGTAAATGTAGAGTGGGGAAAAGAGATCAGAATAATGAATGCTTCAGAGATGTGCAGATGTTTAAGCAGAGTATTTTGCCCCTGCTCCTTTTTCTCTGCTCTTTGTTTGTTGTGGATCCTCATTTTAGACGTGAGTGTTTCTCACAGGGTTTTTTGTTTTGTTTTGTTTTTGTTCTAATCTTTCAGTATTATTCTCCGTATGTGTTTGAGATCAAAATTGTTATCATCTGAATTTCATTTAGTACACCTTTCTCTTTGTGATGGGCTGCTATTTCAGAGGGTACAATGCCACTATTAATCATCATAAAGAAAATGCATGAAAACAGTCCAAAATATATGTCAGGCACTTCAAGGTGATGGATGCACAATAGATAGCCCCATTATTATCACTCAGTAACTTGAAAACTTTTGGTCCTCACATTTTCTCACTTTAAAACATCATTAACTTGTTCATGGGTTCCAATACTTTGTGAAAAATGTATTACTCTCCTACTCACTTTTTCCTCATCCTTCATGCTGTATTGACAGAGCCAGTTACCTGAAATTTCTTAATGCATTTTAAGTTTATTTCTCAGTATGAGATAGCAAAGAAAACCAAAACTAATGGTTTTATGGAACAAAAGTCAATCATATTGATTTTGATATGTTAATGCAAAAGCAGATTGTATGAGTGATTATAATTAGGGAACTTGTGTTTATTGGTCACAATTTTATTTACTCCTTGGATTTTTTTGTGAATCAGAAAAACTTAAAGACTAAAATATCCATGTCAGCTGAATGTAGCTGATATTCTTCTTCTTTTAGGATTGTTACAAAAGTTATACAAACCTAGTGAGATTGACCAGTGCAGCCCACAGATATTCCCCAGTTATATCATTCACATGATCTAATCTAACCACTTGGGAAGCAAATGGTTGCAGTTTCCACCACCATCTTCTGCTCTCTATAGTGATGCAGCCAATTCCTGTATCAGAGACTATCATCTGAACAATGGGATGAAAAATCTTAAAAGCTAAAGTTATCTAATATTTAAACTTTCTACTACTAAAACTTTCTGGTTTTTTTTTTCTCTCATTTTGGGAGAAAAAACCTTTTTAAGTCTTAATGAAATTGCCTTGAAGATTCATAGTGTTTCATAATAGTGAAATTGATAAGTTTCTATACAAAAAAGGATGGGAAAAAACTACCTTTGTAAAGGCACAGCTTAAAACATATTTGCCTTCATTCAGGAACCATTAATTCACACAATATGTCTGTAGGTAATTTTTATTTCTCCTAACAGTACATGTTACTTTCTTTATAACATTAATCTGATGTTGGAAAAGTTCAATCTTAAAAATATTGCAACTCTTACATTTTTCACTTTAAATTTTAATCAGAGACTATGGAAGTATCAATAGTTATTTAAACTTTGAAAGGTTCTGAAAGCAAACCTGATTATAAGTTAGTGACTTAATGATTTAGTATGTTACTAAATAATCAATTGCTATCAGATGTTCCGAATCGCTCTTACTAAATATGTTTTGGAAAGCTTGTAACTACGCAACAGAAGTTTCTGGCAGGTATGGTAAACTGAAGAAGACATCATCAGTGACACATACAGGGGATCAAGTGCACCCTCAGCAAGTTTGCAGATGACACAAAACTGAGGGGTGCTGTTTATGCTCCTGAAGGACAGGGCCATCCAGAGGGAGCTGGATGAGCCTGAGAAGTGGCCCATGGGAATCTCATGATGTTTGACAAGATGAAGTCCAAGGTGCTGCACCTGGGTTAGAGCAGCCCCTGGTACCAGTGCAGGCTGGGGATGAAGAGATGCAGAGCAGCCCTGGGAGAAGGACTTGGGGTGCTGGTGGGTGAGAGGCTGGACATGCCCCGGCCGTGTGCTCTGGGAGCCCAGAACCCCCCCGTGTGCTGGGCTGCATCCAAAGCCCCGTGGGCAGCAGGGCAGGGAGGGGATTCTGCACCTCTCCCCGCTCTGCTGAGACCCCACCTGCAGGGCTGCATCCAGCTCTGGGCCCAGCACAGGAAGGACAGGGACCTGCTGGAGCCAGGCCAGAGGAGGCACCAAGGTGATCAGAGGGATGGAGCAGCTCTGCTGTGAGGAAAGGCTGAGAGAGTTGGGATTTTTGGCCTGGAAGAAAGAAGGTTTTGGGGTGACCTAATTGTGGTCTCCCAGTACCTGAAGGGAGCCCACAGGAAAGATGGAGAGAGACTATTTACAAGGGCCTGGAGTGACAGGACATGGGGAATAGTGTTAAACTGACAGAGAGTAGGTTTAGGTCAGGTATTGGGAAGAAGTTCTTTGCTGTGAGGTTGGTGAGGCACTGGCACAGGAAAACCTGTGGCTGCCACATCCCTGAAAGTGTTCAAGGCCAGGTCGGATGGGGCTCTGAGCAACCTGGTCTGGTGGAAGGTGTCCCTGCCCATGGCAGATCCCTTTGAACTCAAACCCTTCTGAGGTTCTATGATTCCATGAATCTATAGAACCTTGCAGCAGCCCCTATTCTGATGTCACAAAAATCTGTGTTCCAGCAATGGATTTGCCATCTCAGTTGAGCGATGGCTGCCTCCAAGCTGACAGATGTCCTGGGTTGTCTGTTCAGCTCTGGGTGGGAGCTCATGGCTTTTCACCTTCTATCTACAATGACAGTTTCTGGCAGTTTGGAGTGAAGAGCAGGTGCTTTGACCCAGCAAGGGCAGCACTGGAAACCACTGGTGTGGTATGGACCTTGATTTGCTGCTCTTGTATTGCATCTGAATTTGAGTACGCAAAACAATCCTGATACTGCAGGGAGGTCCTCATCAGATAGTATCTGGTTCCACAGATGGGCCTCTGAGGGAGCTTGTATTCATAATGCTTTTGGTAATGTGCTAACAGATATGAGGTTAAAAAATACAGTCTTTGTAACAGGCAAAGTAAGACATCAGTGATAAATTCAATTATTTTAAATGCCTCAGACCAGGTTCTGATTTCAGTTACATAGTTATGAACAGGCCTGCTGGTACCATAGACTTTTGTGCATGCAAGGAAGGTCAGAGTGTTGTCTCAAGGATGTAAAACCCCACGTTAGACTTTATAATGTGTATTAGAAAAATTTAGTCTGTCCTTGGACTTTCATTAGACATCAATATTCAAAATATTTATGGGATATTTTGTGAGTTTGGTGATCTTTTATCAATATTTTGGGGTTTGATTTCCCTCCTCCTTTTTTTCCTTTGCACAACTACATAATTCCAAATATTTAATGCACCTGCTAAAAACATTGTATCATGTTGCTATTTCAGAGAAATCCAGCTGATATGTGAGGCTGGCCGTTTTAACAATGGCCAGAGGTGCCAGTTATCCTTTCCTACTCTCTATACCAGATGTTTCATAGGTGCTGTGTGGAGAGGAAAGCTGTTCTTTAAATATAGTTAATTGGCTAAATTCTACTTCATCTGCAATGGTAACTTCCACTTTTATGAGGCAAGTGATATTCCCATGTTTTGCCAGAAAGCTGGCTTTGTTGGTTTGTTTTTTTTTTTTTTGCCAGTTGCTAAAGATTTATGGAGTGTATGCTTGCATAGAATAAATATTTTTTTTTAAAAAAATATAGCTTTGTAGAGAAACTTCTAAATTAATTATACAAAAAAGGATATTTGAGTCTATGTAGCTGATATACTCAGTGATTCAAACCAGACAAAAGCATATAAAATAATCCAGGTGGTAACAAAAAGAAAGCAAAATATATGTAAGTTGTTGCCATCCTCAAACCAAATTCTGCAAAGCCTATGGATTTTAATGGCTCATGCCATTTAGATGACAACAAATCTCTGGAAATGCAGCTGAAAGCCTCCCAGCTTTTCATGCCAAGACTACTTCAGCAGAAGTCTCATCTAAAGCAAACTTCAGACTTTGTTAGAGTCCTCTATAGGACAGATTTATTCATGTTCCCTGATTTCCTGCCAACTGACTGCACCTGGTTCACTCTAAATTAGTTACAGTTAATTGTCAATAAATGTGAAGAAGGTCCTCTTGCCATTTTCTCTTGGCTGTGAAGCTGGTGAGTCTCATGGTTATTTATCAGGTAGAGTTATACATGCAGGTTTAGAGGAGAAAAAAAAAAGAGTAAAATAGAGAGTACTGGTAACTGTTTTATTATTGTTTTTCCCCATGTGCGTTTTGGTGCAGGAGATGTGTGAGCACAGCTGCATTAAGGTTGAGATTTTATTTAATTCAGCTGACTCCTGGCTGGAGGGGCTATAAAGGCTGTGGGAGGTGGGCTGGCCTTTCTTGCTGCTTGTGTAGGGGGAAATTGTTTGATTTGGAAGGAGTAGGGAGACAGAAGATCTATAGGTAAGCTTTTCTTTCCCTTTTAGTCTAGTGTATTTTTTTTCTTTTGTAGCAACTTTAGAGGGTAATATAAAAATAGATTCTTCTCTGTGGAGTTAGAGTAATTAGTAATTTTTTTTGTCCCTTTGGAAGATGTGATTTGTGTATCTCTTGTCTTTCCTTCAGTAGGCCTTGCAACAACACAAACTTGCTTTTAAAATTATTTTTTGTACAATTGCCATTTCTGTTCACCTCTTTAAAAGATAACTAAAGGAAAGGTGAAAAAAGAGGGCTTTTTCCTGCTCTCTGCCTCTCTAGACCTGTTGCACCTGTTGTTCCTATTGATTTGACATACATGTGGCTTCGTTCTGTCCTTGGTCATTTTATTCAGGTATTTGAGGGGCTGAAGCAGCACTAGTGTAAACCCAGATGCTGTAAAGGTTAATTACAGACTTACTAGTTAAGCTTTTTTACTGTAATGTACTTCTCTGTTAGAAGAAGTTCTGTTCTTTAATTAAAGAATGTGTTTGTTTGAGATAAACCTGTTTGCCTGCACCTGTGTGAAAAGTGAGGCTCAGGATTCAGAGGGGATTAATGTTTTTGAATATGAGGCAGTTTTCTGCCTCTATAATGAAAGCATCCTGTTGAATTTTCCTTGGGAAATGGAAGCTCTAGTTTGAACTTTAAGTTACGTATATGTCAGTTACTGTTCTTTGCTTCTTTCCCTTTACAAATTGTGTCATAGAAGACAAGAAATATGACAGGAATACCTATATGGCTTATATTCCCTCTCCCTCTTTGCAGTTTTATGTTGTTGTGAAGTGCACAGCTTTCACTCTTTTCTGCCTTGCTATTTCTTTCAGGGATGGTTCCTGTGTTGTAAAGAAAATGGCTCTTATATCCAAAATAAAACCTTAAAATTTTTGCTTCTTTTGTTCTTAATTGGAATGCTATGGATACGGTGTCTAGGCTTCCTTTCCTAAAAGTTAAAAATTTCCTGGTGAGGTTGTGATATAATCACAGAATGATTTGTGTTGGAAGAGACATTAAAATCACTTGGTCCCAATCCCCTGCCGTGGGCAGGGACACCTTCCACCAGACCAGGTTGCTCAGAGCCCCATCTGACCTGGCCTTGAGCACTTCCAGGGATGGGGCAGCCACAGCTTCTCTGGACAGCCTGTGTCAGGGCCTCACCACCCTCACAGGGAAGAATTTCTTCCTAATATCTAATCCAAACCTACTCTTTTACAGACTGAGGCCATTCCCCCTTGTTCTATCCCTACATGCCCTTGGGGAAAGCTTTTAGGAACTGGAAAGCATCTTAATGCCTTCTTAGTTGTAATATTTATATTACAGCTAGCAGGTCTGTAGATACAAATGCCAGCTTTTTGTGGAACTCTAGCTTTCTGTAGACACAGTCAAAACAAAAATTATCTCGGACATTTTAATTAATTGTAAGTAGGTAAATAACTAATTGAATACCATCTGTTTGCTTGGGCTGAGCATCAAGAATGTGTCTGTTAGTTTGAGGAAAGAATATTTATGAAAGAATATTATGAAAGAGTATCTCCTTTTCAAGATACTGATTTTACAAAACTATTTCTTTGACCTTGCAGTGGTAATGTGCATATATTTAAGGACATTTATTTGTATTTATTGTTCTGTGGTTTTGCTTTGGAGTTCCTGTTTTCAGTTGTTTGTTTCTCCTTTCCTGTGGGGGTTAAATAGTCCTAAAAAGACAAGGCCAAACAAACAAAGCCTTTTAGCATCCTTTTTTCTCTTTCCTCCATATGCCTGAGAGGGGACAGAGAGGAACTGTATGTGCTGGCTGGGGAGGCTACTGTTTTGCTGAAACAAAAGCAGCTCTAGGGCGCCTCAAACAAGCTCTTCACAAGAAAATCAAGGTGTAACAATGGGGAGGTTCCCCTGTGCAAAAGGATTACCTTCCACAACCAGTTTTGAAGCAAAAGACAATTTTCGTTCTGAACTGCTACAGGATGTGCATGGGCAGATACTTTGTGGTCTGGGCAGGTGGTTAGAGCACTGATTAAGTGCAAAAGTGGAAGTTTAAGGGTCACAACAAACAGGAAAAATTACTCCCTCCCTTTAACCAGTCAACCAAAACCTCCTCTTGCAGGAGCTTCCACTGCCTGCCTTCCCTGCATAAGTGGGGGTAGGTGAGAAAGGGAGAAACTGAAGTATAGTATTCTACATGTCTGCTTATGTACTCTTAGGTTTTTGTTCTGTAAATACTACTGGGGTGTTAAGTTGCATAAAGCTAAGGTATTTTTCACTGGAGATTATAGATCAGAATTGAGAATTATGGATTATAATTTCAGTCAAACCTTTTGTTATGGATGGATGCTGCATCCATGAGTTTGGAATATAGCTTTCTTCAAAATAAAAATTACTGCAGTAGCAATATTGAAAGTATGCTTAATCAGCCAATATGTAAACACACCCTTCAGTTAGTTTACTGATTTTCCTGTTTTTTTCCAAGTTGTTGCTTTTTTTTTAAATTGTTCTATTCACAAGAAATGTATAGCTCTTTATAGTGGAAAAAAACCACAAGTTTTTATAATACCATCTTTTTAAAAACTACTTATTGCTTATTGCAAGAATTCCCACGTGTTGGATAAATTTCCCAAATATTCATATACCTATTTCTGTGATAGTTGCCTATGCTTTAGACTGGAAATGACATTCTATTTTTTCCAGCCAGTCCTCTGTAATTGGTGCAGTTCTGACAAATCAGTATTTGATTAAACAGATCTTGTGAAGGAGCAGATCTGAGTCAGAGTGCTATAAGAGGAGGTGTGGTGGGGAATAATAAATAGGTAAATGTTGCCGATGCCAGTGATGATGCCCAGGGAAGCTGTGGCTGACCCATCCCTGGAACTGCTCAAGGCCAGGCTGGATGGGGCTCTGAGCAGCCTGGTCTAGTGGAAGGTGTCCCTGGCCGTGGCTGGGGGTTGGAGAGGGATGAGCTTTGAAGCTGTTTCCAACCCAAATCATTCTATAATGTAAAAAATGTGGTGACTGGGAGAAACAGTTGGTTCCGAAAAGCCCACAATGAAAAGCACCTGCTAACACATCTCAGTGTTGTAAAATGCAAGATTTAAAAAAATTCAAATTTTAAGTTGAGGAGTTTTGCCTGAGGAAATTTTCTATGCAATACAACAAGACTTCCAAGAGGCCCAATGAAGTGCTGCTTGTTCAGGACTTTTAAACTTGGCTGGATCTGGGGGTTTTCTTGGTGAAGCTCAGGCCTTCTGTATGAAAGGAAAATTCAAAGCAGCTTATTTTGATTTATAGTAGCCTATGAGATGACAGTCTTGAGCAAACAGTCAGGGAGGTTCTGAATGAAAAAGCATTTTTACCAGTGCGTATTAAAGTAGAGTTAGAGATATGTACTGAGGAAATTTATGGGAATTTTTTGCTTTTCTTCACCCAAAGGTATATTTCCCAAGAGTTATAACTAAAGCATTCAATAATATTTCTTTGTATAGCATTCAATAATGCAATGACTGGGAGACAAGGAAGTGGCAGAGTAGCTGGGAAGATGCACTGGATATTGACAATAATTCTCATGCTGTGGGGTCACGAGATCAGTGGACAAGGACAAGGTAAGTGAAGATCATTTACAGCAATTTGCTATTGGCATGGTGTTGCATAGCACTGGTTGGAGAAAGAAGGCTGTATGATCAAGGGCTGAACTTCTGTGAACAGCTGACAAGAAACAGGGGTATAAAAATCTGAAGGATTTCAGCTGAGAAGTCAAATTCTGTTTGGAAAATGTCTTGATGCCTTCAGGGATTATCCAGGTGCTTGAATCTGTTCTCATGTGCTCAGTGATTGATGTGTGCCTTGAAATCTTCCCTTTGTATCTGTTGTTGGCTCTCTAGGTGTGGAGAAGTAGCTGTTTAAGAGATTATAGACATGGCTAGTTGTGTTGTTTGGCTGTGATATCTGCAATATTCAGAAAGGCTTTTGTGACCATGCTATAAATAATTTCCCTGTTGCATTCCTGTCTCACTCACTGATGGTGGTGCATAATAACAGCTGTAGAGATGCAGACAGGCAAAACAAAAAGTCTTACTGGGTTTTCAGTTTTAAAAAATGAAGCATTATTGCATGTTCCTGATCTGAGGGCTGCTAACTAGAGAGGTAAAACCAGGCTCTTGTACTTTTTAATATGTATTTAGAATTAAGATATTTGTGTGTTGTGTCAAACTGGAAAAGGGGAAAAATGTCATTTTGAGGCACTGAAATGAAAGAGAAGTGGATAGGCATTCCTTTTTCAGGAGTTCATTTATCAGGCCTTCAGGAAATAAGTGTCTCATGCAGGCTGAGATTTCCACATCCTTGATTTACTCCTCAAGTGTGGAAAATGTATGTTTTTCACTAGAGCCTCTCTGTTCTCTATCACTAAGGATACAAGCATGATGCTGGTTAGTGTGTGCAGCCTGTGCTAGTTCCATTTTCCCAGGCAGACTGGGCTGCAGAAAGAGTTCTTGGCTGTTAGAAGGATAATGGTGTTCACTCTTGCTTGGTGCAGTTTTAGAGGTAGGAATTGGATGTAAACTATGCACTGCAGTTCTGTTGGAAACTTCCTGTGGAACTTCTGTGTATTGCCTCCAAAGATCCTAAAAGCCAACCTGACAGCCTGTGTAGGACTTTAGCAGGAAAGTGTCATGAGTGTTTTTCAGATAATAACCAGCTTTTCTGTGATGTCAATTGTGTTTGCACAAAAAGGGGTGTTGCTTTTCTAAAGTGTCCATTTTGACATTATAATCTTTTGAATTGGAGAGACAGATATATTTGAATACTGACTAGTTTGTGGTATTCTGCTATAATGTGATGGGTATGATATGATAAATTTTTCAGTTTTATGAAATACTGGTGAATGACATTGGGAAGAAACATAGATACAACATCTTGAAAGAGTTTGTTTTCAAAGTGGGTGATGTGAGGGTACCCATGCTGTAAAATATTCTTTAAGTGGTTCTAAACCCTCTGAGAGTTTCTGGGTGATGACAAGGTAGTCTTGATCCTTGAGCTGACCTTTAGTCATGTAGTTGTGTTTTTCTGTTTTCTAATAACTACCAAATTATAGAAAAATGAAACTAGTATGACAAAACACTCTAGAATGCAAAATGTTTTCTTAAAATCAGCAGTAGTCCTTAGTGGAAAAGGATTATGGACCATGATCGTGTTATTTTGCTTTAATTTTAAGTAACTTTAAGTTGTAATGCAGCTTTTGAATATTAAGTACCACTAAGAAGGTCTAGTATAATAAAGCTGGCTGTTTCAGTCTTTGTAGACTTTGTACTCTACTCTGATAGAAGTGTGGTGTAGACTTGAGCATACACTTATAGCAACTGCTGTGCATTGTTTGAATCTTCGCTTGAGAAATGTGAACTTTCAATGGCAATGAAGTAGTAAATTATAAACAAGGAACAAGTATTTTTTTACGTAGTTACATACACAGGATATTTAAAAAATGCAAAGCCCCATGGTTTCTGCATGTATCTGCAATTTTGCTGTGTGTTTCTGTTAACATTTTATTTTTCTAAAGTAAAAAGTAAAGCCCTTTGGGCATGCCTTGCAGGAAACTGAGAAATGTAATTTCTGATTAATTTGAGTAAAATTAATATTAATTATAAAATTTGATTATTTGGATTTTATCAGGACAATAAAATGAAAAAATAATGATTCTGTGTCTGGGCATAGAACCAAAAATGTTTAAAAGCCATATGGCTGCATTTAAAGAAAATGGCTTCTGAGTCACATAACTTCAACATGAGTGGGTTGCTATGGAAGTTACGAAGAAATCAACATTTGTTCCACTTCCATTTCCAATCGGAATAGTAAACTTAAATTGAAAACCCTTTGTTTTTCAACAGCTCTTTCTATCTGTTTCTTTTTATACATTAACCCAACCCAAGAATTCTCTAGCTTTTGAAGTCCATGGGGCTGTATCTTCCTCTATTCATGTGTAGCTTAGGACTAGATACTTCAGTCTACCCAGTATGAGTGTCCAGTAGAGACTGGAGTAAGAAAGAAACTGTTTTAATTTATTTTGCACTCTAGCACAATAGACAAATGTGTATTTTAGCATTTTGCATCCATTCTGATTTTCTCACTTACCTGGATATTGAAAGTTTACTCCTCTGTCTTCAGAGGAGTAAATATATTTTGGCCTATATTTTGTACACAAGTAAATTTAGAAAAATACTTATCTCTAACATTGAGCCCTGAGTAATTTTAAGAGTATTTTGAAACAGGCTTGTTTTTTCTTTGTGGACTTAGAAATCATGTATGTGGAAATCTGAAGTTACTTGAACAATAAGCATGCAATTACTGTTCAGTGATATCCACAAATACTGTTAGTATTGATATTTAAGACAGAAGATGAATAAAGAGTCCTGGAATCTAATAACGTTTGGACTTGTAAAAGAAGTGAGTGTTGCTTAATATCTGGAATTTCACTGCTGTATAGATGAAGCAGGTGCTCTCTTTGAAGCTCTAGAGATACTGGATAAAACGGTGTCTGCTCTCTGAAGTACACAGCAGTAGTGCTGGTGTTCTTGGATTCATGCTTCCTGCCCAAGAGGTGCCTTTCAAATCTTTTTATTTTACAGAGCTGTCAGGGTACAGTGTTGACAGGTCGCTTTATTTAATGATCAAGCATAAAGGCTGTGCAATGTGCTACAGCCAAGAGGCTTCAGAGCTCAAACAATGTGTTAAAAAGCAGTGGGTGTTGCTGGCTGGCCAAGCTCTGACCCCCTGCCAGAAGGAACATTTCCCCCCAACACAGGCCTAATGGGGGAAAAGCATCTTAACTTTTGAATTTAAACAGTGTTGTGTGTAAATATGTAATACTTTTGGTTTCTTTTTACTCTTTGTAACTTTAATCAATGATAAAGCAGGCAGCATTATAGCTCACTTGGAATATACACGAGTATATATCAATGTAACTTCAGAAACAGAAAGCTGGACTTCAGTCATAAGGTGGGTGCTTATAGCTGAGGACAAGCATTCAAACTGCCTCAATTTCACCTTCTTTTGACTGTGCTTCTGACAAAGCCCAAACGTTCCTCAAAACGTACTCCAAAACCAATGAATAACAACGTCTTCACTCAGTTCTGAGATTACTCTGGCTTGTTAATAGTGGGAAGGAAGGCAGACTGAGGATACCTGAGATTTCTTCCCAAACCCATCCTTAGTGATGTGTTTTGACTATGAAGACTAAGCTGTGGTGTCTATTTCCAATGACTGCACTTTGCTGTGGGCTAAAGCAGTTGTGTGTATCTTTCTCCAGCTCAGCTGTTTCTCTGACAAGGCAAGGAAAGGTATTTTGTATATATGGAGTGTGCATGTGTGCACATAAAAGGCTTTGTTGTACTAAATGACTGGAAGTGATTTTGGCTTTAAAAAATGTAAAATGAGAGAAATAAAAACTGTGCGAAGAACTAGAGAGTCTTGGAACTGGTTCCAAATCTCACACCTCAGATCTCCAATCTCACAATCTCAGCTAATCCTGAAATGGTACATGGGTGCTGTGGTGCCATGATTTGCATTCAGCACTGCCAAATCTGCCAAGTGCATGTGTGTAACCTGGCTCATGACTCCCTGTGGGAAGAGGAGCAGCCCCATGGTGACATGGAATGGGATCCAGGTGGCACTGCTGCCTCAGGAGTGCTGTCCACACCAGACTTGTGCACATCCAGCTCCCAGGTCATAGCCCGACAGGGTAGGATGGGATTTCATGCTCAGAGGAAGAAAGCTGAGGTCTGTTCTTGGTTTCTGATGTGAGTTGACTTGTAGATTTTTGCTTTAATGGTAATTTCTGCTATCTGAAAATCAGTCCTCTTACTTCAGTCTTTTAAACTCACCTTTAAATAAATGAATGTGCAAAGTTGTAGGTGATGTCTAAACGTTTTGAAAAGCATTGAGTCTCTGACAGACCTGTGCTTGGATCCAAATCAGGATTAAACTCAGGTGACAAGCTTAAGCAGTCTTTGCTTGTGTTACATTGCAGTTATTCCTTCTGTCTTGGTGCTTCCTCACTGTGGAATTCTAGTGGATATTTAAGTGATAAAGAAGCTAAGTAATGAAGGGGCTATACTTGTGTTTGTATCCTCACTGCAGGTGTGTGAAGGCCCTTAGACATTTGAATGAGTTTTCGAAACATCAAACCCAAGACCTTTGCTCTTGAGGCCAAGCTGTATTGTGCTGGAAATGTGTGTGAATGATACACCTAAAACTCATGTTCTCACTTTTGCCTATGCAAATTGGATGCTCTAGGTGGAAAGGTGGTTTGTGTATACACCTATGCATGAAAAAAGAAGGTTGAACTGCAAAGGGAGGTCTTGCTTTTGGTTCAGCAGCCTGTATTGGAAGGCTTCAGCTTTAGTGAAAGAAGCATCAGCCTTAATGCAAAGTGACTTCTGCTTGTCTCATAATAATGTTCTCAGAATACATTTGAAAGCACAGTATCAGCATGTACCTTTACCCTATCAAAGTACCAGTAGTTTTTTATAGCAATTGAACATGATTTAGTACTTAATCCTCCTCTCTTGTACATTATGCAGCTTTGCTAATGGATAGCAATACTGTATTTTGAAGGGAGGATTTGTTTTGTTTTTAATGGAATGGTTAATAGTAGCCACTTTAAAATTGGCAAGTAGCTTTTAAAAAATTGCTGTTAAACAATAATATATGACATTTTTTAAAAGAGGTCTTAATTTGTCAAGGCAACACTCTTTGCAGAAACTCTTGATGGAAAAGATACTAGGAGAGTCTTTCTTTAAGGTATTCTTGCCTCAGGTACTGGCTAATTGAAAAGTGAAATCTGAAAAAGGGCTGCTGTACATACCACCTTGTAATGCAGCCGGACTTCTGCATGAGCTGTAGAATTTGATCACAAAGCATTCTTTGCTTTCAATCAATTATATTTCCATTTGTCATAAATCCTTCTTGCAGGCAAAGACACTGCTCAGTTAATGCAACCTACAAATATTGCATTTTTCTTTAGAGTTAATCTTCATGGACTTTCACAAAAAGTGTAAGTTATTAAGTATGCAGACATTGCTCTTTGTGGCCAATAATTAGAAAATACTTCATGTCTTGCCTATTTCAGAGAGATCCGAGGTAATTCAAGCAATAAACAATTAAATATAAGACATCATCATTATAGATTTCACTACAATGTAATTCTCAGAAATCATGCAAAAAAGGTAAGACTACTTTTAGCATTAAGTACAGGAGGATATAATTTGATCAGAATAGCTATTACTAATGAGGAAGTAGAACATTTGTGGTAATAGTGCTAAGCAGCCAAGGAAAAAAGGTTTCTTATTACTGAAGTGACAAGAACCCATGAAGTTTTTGGGCTAAAGTGCTGAAAGGGCTTGAGAATTCTCATGAAAAATTTGAACTATCTAAGCGTCAACTTAGGTTTTCCTCATGAGTAATTTGCATGAATTTGCCTAAGGTTATTTGCATGACTCTCTTATGACCTGAAAAGCATCTCTTTTCTGTGGACTGTGTTTTCTGTTGCTGTTGCTACCAGGATTGTTAGTCTGCACCTTTGAGAGGTGAAAAACCTCCTTTTGCTTAAAAGGTTCTATGGGGAGCAGGGAAACAATCATTCCATATTGGGGAGCAATGCGTAGGAAATTAGACCTGGTGTAGGAGATGAATGCAATACCTGAAAAATAAAATACCTGAATAGGTCTCCTGTTCCATACACAAATAGTGCAGGTAACTCTGACAGCCTCCAGTTCTCATAGTTTAAGTAACCAAAAGTTAGTAAAAAGGATGAGAGCAGGTACTGTGTAGTTTTACTTAGTAGAACTTGTGTTGTAAAATTAATGTTGTATTTCTATTACATGAAAAATAAAGAGAAACTGAGACAATCTCAATGTCAAATGCTTCAAGTAATGGCCTAATGATATTCAAGAAGTAGAAAATTTTTTAGCATTATGCTATTTATTGGTCCATAAATAGCTATATAGGAAGAAAGTTTCTGAGATCATGTGTGTGCTTTATGTGATTGGTTTGTTTTAGGTAGAAGGTTCAGTGTTTGCAATTTGCAACAGGTTAAATCCTCAAGAATGGCTTTCCAGGAAGCTTTAGTATTGAATAATGAGAACTTTCTAAC
>WAAG01009826.1:16836-28194 GCA_013390105.1 Tichodroma muraria | reverse complement strand
GCCACTTGCTGCTCTGTGTTTAGCTCCTCACTTCTCCAAGAGAAATAAATCCCAGCAAAGGTTTTGGAATGGCAAATCTTCACTGGAAGAAAGCCAGTAAAAGTCCTCTCAAGTTGACTTCACTCTTGGTAATCGGGACACCAATTCTCAGCTTCCAAAGAAAAAAAATCTGGGGAAAACTGTCAAAATGTATCAGAACAAGTGATGGTCAGTAACTACGGAATCCTGTGAGGATAGAGAAGGGGCAGGGTGAGGTGGAAAGTAGCATCCTTGGCATGACGAGTGGAGGAAAGATAAAAGGCCATCAATAGCCCATCTAGCTTTGCTTTGAATGAACTTGAGAGCAACCAAAGACCATTTAACTGCAGGTCTGTAGGAACAGAAAGGCAGAATGTCCTATACAGTGCCTTGCATTTGAATCACTTAATTGCAGTTTGTGCCTAGAACTAAATAGCCATTTCAGTGCTCACTCTAGGGGTGAATTATCTGGGGGTCTTGAATCTTTCTGTACCTCAACACCAGTTCTGGAATCCATCCAGTGAGGGCTGCCTAAGAAATATTACTTTTTAAAAAAGAAATTTGTTTGGCTATACTTATTGGGTGACATTTTATTAAAGTGAGGAACTTCTCATTAACACTCAATTCAGGGAAAGTGGTCTTCAAAGAATTTTCTCATGTAGTAGATGAAAGTGTTCAGTGATTTGCAATTTCAGAACAGTTTTTCATTCACAGTTTAAAAATTGCTAGCAAATGCTCAATTAATTACATAACAATTTGACTTTGACAGCTCATTTCTGGGTCAGATAAAATAAGTCACAGCTTTCTCATCTTGCTAAATGATGCTTCAGTGTTTTGTGACTGTAGTCGTATCATTAAAAAATACATGGGGAAGAATGTTGTTTCCATTATTCTAATATGTAGTACATGGGGAAGAATGTTGTTCCCGCTATTCTAATATGTAGTAGAAAATGCACATTATTTCTTATCTGTTTAAACCTATCACTATGAAAATTAATGTTTTCAATTTTCTCAGTCTATATTAAAATAGGGGCTAATAACATGTGATAGATTTTTTTTGTTGTTGTTGCTAATTTCAGGCAAATAATACAGAAATGCTTCAGCCATAAAAGCAAAACCTTATTGAGAAGAACTGAAGTTTTATTTTGCTGAAAAGAAATACTGTGTTGCAAAGAGTCCAAAGCATGCCATGCTCTTTATGACTTTTCTGAAATCTATTTCTTTCAGAAAGTCTGGCATTGATCATTACCAGTAATAAAACTGATATTTCTCTATTATAGAAAAGTAGCCTAGGGCAATTCTTTTTCATGTATATTGTAAGACTGCAGCTATAGATATGTGTATGTGCCAAGCACTTTTCTGCTGTCTTGATTTGCTGCAAGATTTTATTATTTATTAATTTAAAATGAATGAATAATCCCATCTATATGAGAGATCTGTTCGTGTAGTGCACTTTCAAAAATTTTATCCAATGCTAAGACTCATAAATCACATGCTATAAAACTTTTAGATGTTTTGCTTTAGACTAGCATAAAGTTCTCAAGAGAATTTTAAGAAACATGTGACTTCAGGTTTTACAATGTTTATACTTATCATTGTCCACTTGAGTCTAAAGCTTCAAGTGTCCTGCATAAAGTCATTTCACATTTTTTTTCCTTAAAATCTCAGTTGAAGGACAAAAGATAAGATGTTGAGCAGTGTATAGAAAGTAGTCAGGTGTTCTCACAATGGTTGAGGTTGTAAAGGTCATCTGTGTCAACCTCTGTGCTCAAAGCAGGCTCAGCTAGCAGAGGCAGCCCAGGAACATGTGCAGACAACTCTGCAATACGAATGTTTGGGAGATGTAGAATTATTATTGCTCTCTGGATTATCTTAACAATATGAAGGAGAGGGAATTTGCAATTCTAAGTGTAATTTTGCATATTAATTTATGCATGTGTGTGACAGGCAAACTGTGATTGTTTCACTGGGCTGTCCATCAACGGGAGAATGAGCTTGACAAATATGTTCATTCTTGTACAGATCAGGAGGCAGATGCTGTGTTTGAAGTGCCACTGTACACAGCATGGGCTCATACATGTCTGTTAAGAAAAATAAACACAAGCATGACAGGCTTCCTGTGAAACTGCTAACTTCATCTGGCAGGTCACTGTCATTATCTCTGATTTGAAATGCAGTGGAAGCTTTAGAATTCCCCACTCCACCAAATCTTTGTCTTTGTAGACCCTGTGTGTGGAGTAAGGTATTTGTTGTGAGGAATACTTTGTTTTAGCTTCCAGTGTGCCTTAGACATTCTGAATTCATAGCACATACAGCCTGCCCCTGTTCAGCTAAACAGGCAAGTTAGGTGTTCTAGCTCTGTTCAAATCTCTGAAACCATGAATATTTTGCTGAGTTGACCCCCATATCTGATGAATTTTAGCTTGGTCAAAGAAAGCTTTACAACCATGAGTCAAAAAAATTAAATTGTGTGCAAAAGTTGTCTTCTCTATTCATTGCATGTGACTTTGTGTTGTTACTGCTTTTAATGGTATAAATATTAAATCTGTCTTCAATAGTCATGAATACTTGTGTGCAGTTGATGCACCTATTTCTTCTATGGCAAATTGCTTTATAATTTTGTCTCCTTGATTTTTTGTGCTATCTTTTTACATGAGAAATTCTGCTTTCCTTCACCCAAACTCCTCTAAAGAGCTAATTTTATGACTGTTTTCAAGCTGAAAATGAGTGACATGCAGGGTAAATGTGATGGAGGGTGTTATGCACACAGGCCATGTGTAAGCAAGCACCTGCACCTGCAAGATTTAACTTTGTAAGCTCTCAAATAAGGTGGACAGCTACACTTTTATTAACAGAGCCTAAATATGTAAAATTTGCTATAATTCTGATAGGAATATAATTCAATAGTGAAGTATTTGACCACTTTGGGCCTTCTGTTGCGTGCAGTCTTTCTTCACGTCAGCTCTGAGGGAAAGCAGTGATTTATTTTGCCTACCCCAGCTGGCTCCTAAATCTTAACATTTTTGAATCCTGTCTGATAGGATCCTTTGTCCTCTACAAGGCCAGCCACTGAGAAGACCTGTGACTTTCTGATAACAGATTGTGAGTGTTTGAATAATTTTCCCTCTTAAAAAGAAGAAACTGCGTATTCCTCAGTGTTTTCTGGATCTGATACATAGAATCAGCATAAAATTATTAGCTTCTAGCACTTCTCTTCAAGAGAGTCTGTGTTTCAAAATGAATGGAACCTGCAGTGCAGGATTTTTTCCTAAGGCTGGATACAGATCATCTAAATACATTAATGCTGTGAAAATGTTACTAAGCAGTTGTTAGAGGAGGTGGCTTTTGCTGAGGTGGTGCTGGGAAGTAATGCATTCTAATTAAATTCCACAGAAAAATCCAGAAAGCATTTCAGTGAGGATGCTCTACAAGTTTGCTGAAGGCAGCAGTCTCCTCTCACTGTAAAAGCATGAAAACAAATGGTTCTAATTCTTGTTTTCACAGTAATAACTGTCATAGGTTAAAACAGATATTTCCATTAGAGCACTTGTATTAGGTTAGTTTAGCTTGTTGAGAGGTAATGATGACTTTCCTCCAAGGATGAGGAGGCAGAAAAAGAAAATCAAATTAATATCAAAGGAAGCTGCAAGTACTTTGTAAGTAAATCAAGATTAAGTTAGATTTGTAGTAGAAATACATATAAAAGATGGTGATGGGTATTTTAATTTTTTTTTTCTCATCATCTTGCAAGTTTCCTTGTGGAAGTACACAAGTTTTACATCCATGTGAATGGAGGCAACCAGTATATTGTGCTAACATGACATCATTATAGAAGATTTCTCCATGCTGTATAAGGAACTGCTTGGGGGTTTTCCTTTCTTTAGGGGGCAAAAGGAATTCTGTGAGTGTGGTAATATGGTTTGCCTTGAGAGTAATGTTGGGATTATAAACTGAAATAAGTAGTGGCATAAATTCCCATGAGAAATCATTGATGCACCATGCCTGGAAGTGTTCAGGGCTAGGCTGGGTGGGCTCTGAGCAACCTGATCTAGTGAAAGGTGTCCCTGTCCATGACAGGGGGGTTGGAACTGGATGACTTTTAAGGCCCCTTTAACCCAAATCATTCTATGGCTCTATTTTGAGGTTGGGTGCAGGCCCCTTCTTCTGGGGAATTTTCCTTGTGTCATGCTGAGAAATCCCACATATAATAAAACACTATTCATTTTATTGCATTGCGCACATGTGTAAATGGTATTGATAGCTTCAGGACCAGGAAGAATTTCGTTATTTAATTAATCTTAATATAAATTTTCTGTGTGTCTGTCTTCATTAATGTGCAACGTGTAGGATGCAGAGGACAGGATTTGAATATTATTTCGGT
Source organism: Tichodroma muraria (assembly GCA_013390105.1). Taxonomy (NCBI): domain Eukaryota; kingdom Metazoa; phylum Chordata; class Aves; order Passeriformes; family Sittidae; genus Tichodroma; species Tichodroma muraria. The sequence goes on along the minus strand of WAAG01009826.1, from coordinate 23,795 downwards.
AGAAGGGTAAGAAAGTATGCTTGTTTCTTAAAGAAGTTAGAGTCCTGGAAATGATTTTACTTGTATTTCTGGGAAGATACCAAATGCTGTGTCCTGTCTCCTGAATGCACATTATTAGTAGAGCCTGGAGCAATGCCATTGCCTAAGTTGCTGTTTTAGCAACTTGGCCAAGTTTTGAATAAGGCATGGCATTTGTTTCTCCCCAGGCGCTCAAACCAAATCAGTCTGAAAGTAGTGGCTCCTGGCCTTGGGTGTTAAGAAAACTCCCTTGGAGCAGAAGCATCTTGCTGGTTGCCTCCTGTGGTACCTGAGACTGGGATATCGCTGTTGCTTCCTGTACCTGGCATCTCCAGCCATTGCATGGAGCCTTCCTTTCTTTTTTCCCTGTGTGGGTTTCGTGCTTATTTTGAGGGAACAGAGTGGTGCAAAACTACTGAAGTTTTTTTCTCAAGTACAGCAACATCCACCCGTCAGGAATCTGAAGCTCTCTCTATGAGGAGCCCAAGGCTGTGTGGCAGTGGCTTAGCCACAGTTCCAGCGTGACCAGCTTCCCAACAGGACATGTCCCTGTGTGTGGGCTTTCCCTTGGGGCAGCACAGGTCTGCTGGCACTGTAGGGCAGGGAGACACCTGGCACACCCTGGCACCAGTGCTCCCCTCGCCACCCTGGGGCTTCCCAAGCATTCCTGCTCACATGCACGTCTCCAAAATGTGTCTTGATGTTGAATTCATAACACGAAGCCTGTGATTAGGGCAAAGTAGCTGCCTCGGGTTCAGAGCGGGAGGATCTGCTGTATCAATTTATATCCTTAAGTTAGGCAGGGACTCGCCATCAAGCGTTTTGGCAGGGGACCAGCTAAGCATTACTGTCACATTTGATTCTTTATTAGGCACTGTAAATGGGTATTGGAGTTCAGAGAAAATAAGATCTAGCAGAAATACTGGCTTAATTTGTGTATGTTGACTGGGTTTACACCAGGCTTTGGTTTGTTTGCTTCCAATTAGAGATGGTATGGAAAAAAATTTGTGATAATCCGTACCAAAGGGCCAGTTACTAATGAAGACACTGGTAATTCTATGAGTAATTAGATTTCATCTGCGCTAATTACTGAGGTATTTTGATTCAGAAGCCTCTAGCCACAAATATTGAAAATCCATTTATTTAGCTCATCTTTTACTTAGCTTGTTGCACTAGCTGATAATACACAGTAATTTCTAAAGCATTTCCCTTGGGTATCCTCTCTTTCTTGCTGTGGATGTGTGTCCATAGATACTTCCTTTCTGATTAAAATACAGTAGAAAATGGTTCTCTATACATCTAAGTCCACAATAAAGCAATCCAGTGGAGTTTATTTTTGAGTAGAACAAAAACTATTGTTGAGGAGAATTGAATCCATATATCACATATATTGTATTATTTTTCCTAGTTGTTCTCTCTCCACACATTAAATCCTGATGTATCTTGCTATGTGAAGCTTGTTTTAGTACCTATAATGTGCTCTTATGCAACTGGAGCTGATACCAGAAACTAATGGAAAAGGACTTGACTCTTTTACGATCAATTCAGAATCTGGCTGCAGTGAACTTATTGAAAAATCTTAAATATCGAAGGGCCTGATTGTACTTGCATTTGAGTATAACTTATAGTAAGTTTATTGTATTACTTGGTGAAAAAATTAACACAGGGTTTTTTTTTTTTTTTTTTTAATGTATCCTTTTTGCAAAGAACGGCTTTACAAGTCTTGGGAGCAAAATGAAGAACTTAGTTTGTGTGCACAGTTTTCCAGATAAAGAGCTTTACAAAATTTTTTTTGCAAAAAAATACTAAGCACAGTGTTACATAGTATTTTAAGCAAGGCCTTTTTTTCTTTAAATGAATAATAATATTTTTAGGTAGTAAGTTGCTTGAAAATGTTTTCCTAGAGAGGTGTTACATAAGTATTATTTCAGAAGCTAGAAAGATCCAGTTTTTGAAAAAGGCTGAAATAATTTCTAGCATTATTGATTCTGAATTTTCATTAGCAATGCAAATGGAGGCCCTGAAAGCTCTGCTAGAAACTGTTGCCCCTGGCATTTTTAGGGCATTTGCCTTCCCCAGTGGCCTGTGATACCTCTTGGGGTTTGCTCTTTTGGTGACTGTGCTGTGAGGCATCCTCTGGCCTTGGTTGTAATGTGGGACGACCTCTTTCCCCATAAAGGATCTGTATCCAACTCTAATGCCAAACAAAAGGACACTGTTTTGTGTGAGATATGGTCTTTTGTTTAGCATCGGAGCTGCGGGAAGACTGTGTGAGAAGTTGATCTGATGGAAAGGTAGGCTTGGACTTGAAGTTGTGAAAATTGCCAATGAGATTAATTTTGCAAGTTAGAAATGCTACTTAACTTATTTGCTGTGCTACTTCCCATAAATAATTCAAAAATTGGAATTTCAGTTTTCAGACTTCTCTGTAGCACGTTTTACCTATTTATTCACCTTTCATCCCCTTTAAAAATCCAATCAGGTTAAGAGCATTTTAATGCACTTCTAATATGTGCATTACCTGGAATTTTAGATTAAAGTGGAAAATGGGTCTTTATGACTGCAGTGAGTGATGTTCAAGGGTTGCTTTAGGGATGATAAAACTTGTTCCATTTAGTGTGTGCTGTGATTGAAATATTTTGCAGTTTAAAAACACATCCTCTGAAGATCACCTTTGGTGCTGGGCAGTTTGTACATCATCTGCTTTGACCTGCTCTGCAGACAGTGAAGTCCAACCAAACTGTGTTACTAATAGTAAACATGACGAGCATAGCTTGGCACCTCTGAACGGGTGGCTGGTCCACAGCAGTCACGCAGTGAAAGTGGCTCTGGGACCCCTGCACTGCTTAGTTGTCCTTGGTTGTATGGTAGGCAGGTGCTCAGACTGAAGTGATGGGTAAATATTTGGAAGCCTTGAGAGAAATAGCTACGTGAATCCAACTGTGCGGACTGATCGATTGTAAAATGGCTTATGCTGGTTTGAATTAATTCTCCTGTTTCAGGCAAATACTTTTCTCCTGACAGTTGATAACTGAGGGTTGAATGCAGAAGTGATCTGTAGCAGCTGAGTGCTCAATGTTGTGATGCACTGGCTCCTCTTAATGTTGGAGGAAGGTGGAATTTTTGCTTCCTTTGAAGAAAGAGAGAAAATGGAGAAGATCTGCCTACATTGGACAGCAAGTGGTCCAGACAATTTGGAGAGTGAAAACTGATTGCTAGCAAGGAAAGGTGATGCATTATTTGGTATCTCTTCATTTGCTGGATTAGAAATAGACTTCAATAGAATGTGGAGTTGTAATAAGGCAGGGAGGGAGGTTCTGTTAACCGGCAAGTGCCATGTTATACAGCGGGTTACTGGATGAATATACTTGTCTGGAAGTTAGCTCTTCTCTTTGTGTTCTGGTGTGTTTCTGGTGGAAAAAGCAGCACTGAACACATCTTTGTTTTGCCTTAGTTTTTGTCATAATTATATATGTTCTAGTGCTTGGAAAGTACAAAAAAGTTATGAAAATGGTCCATTACAAAGGGGAAAAAACTGGAGGGAAAACTCAAAAAATATGTTTTCATGCCAAAATTTTTTCCTGTAAATTTATTATTTTAATTTGAACTCACTAATTTTTTATTTATAGTCATGAAACTGAAGTGACTGATTGGATCATCTTTATTTTCAAGACCTACTTTTACAAAAGGGAGGAATAAGGGATAACCACTTTAATTGAAAGATCCTAATTATTCTCTGTCAGGTATGGAAACATCCCATGAAACTGAATCTTTTTGTTGATTTCACTCAGTTAATAGTCACTTAGAGTCATAGTAAAATTATTACGGTATGAGAATGGGGTTACTTTTATGGCCTTGATTTGAAAGAATTTTGTTAGATTGACATAGTGACTTCTCTTGCATTTAATGTGCATGATTTAGCATATTAAGATTTAGGATTTATCAGCATAAAATGAATTCAAATTACAGGCTTATAGACGAAGTACAGAAACCAGCTTTGTGGTTGACCCATGTCAGTGGCATTAAAGCACATGTCCCATGGTAAGGTCAGTATTCCTGAGGTGTTGGATCTTTTTTGCAGGGAAATTATCTTATATATATATATGTGCATATATATATATGTGTGTGTGTATATATATATATATATAAATTCAAACCCAGTTATTGGATTAATTTTTCATGCAGGAAAATATGTGAAATATGCATATCTAATATTTGTATTCTTTATTGTGAGACTAGGAATAGGAGGAATATTAGAGCATATCCGTCGTTGTGAAGCTCTATATATCCTATATATGCAATATATGCTTTGGTTTAAGGTACAGATAACGCTGTCATGCATTATCTGTTGGGAAAAGACCATTTTTCAGTGCTTCTAAGCTTGTCTCCTACATGATGTTTGCAATATCTTCACAGCAGCTAGTGACTGTCAGACTTTTTTTTTTCCCCTTTCCCCTCTTAACGTAGAGTGCTTTGAAGAAGTTTCAGCTTTTATTCAAGACAGTCACAGTTGGGCTTGATACAGCTCTGTAGTGTCAGGTTGCATTTGGATAATACTCTCATGACACCACTTATTTTCCTAAAATGTTTGCAGCAGTCCATGAAAACTCCTCTCAGAGTCCAGAGAGCAAGGAAAAGCTTTTTTCCTACTTCATTACTGAGTGTTTATCTCAGATTTCACTACTGGATTGGAAAGGTTGACAGTAGCAGTAGAACAGACTCAAACATATAAAATACTTCTACCACAGTCATTGTAAAAATCAAAGTACCAAAATAACAAAATTGTACTTCTGAATGATAAAATTGATTCTATAATCTGATATATTAAGTGTCATCCCTAACAGAGGTCAGTGCCTTTCCTTTAAGAGTGGGTAATACAAATATATAAATAACTGCATTGGACAGGAATAAGGTAATACACCTTTAAATAGGTGCAGTGGTTTTCATTTATCTGGGTGACAACTGGTGAGCTACTAGAAATATTTGAACAGAACTGTCTTGTTATCAGCATTGGCAAGATATTCCAGAAACTTCCATTTTAGCATCCAAATTTTATTTGAAAACTGAACTACTTGTGTTTTGGCTCTTTGAAATGCACAGACAAGGGAAAATTTAATTGAAAGAAAAGCCTTTTGCTTGAATTAGTAGTCATAAAAACTTGCAGATAGTAAGTACGAGTTGTAATAAATTTTTTCAGGCAAAATTCTAAAGAATGCAGCAGCATGAACTAATACATAAGAACTGATCTTTTTCTTTCCAATCTCTTTTCATTCTATTTTATCAAATATGTACTTTGCAGGTTCTAGTTTTTACTAAAATAGGTTTGAAAGTTCAAAGTAGATATTTTATGTATCTTGGGAAGAAAATTTTAACCTGCTGATGAAATAATTAACACATTTTTATTTCTCTTTAGTTTAAGTCCATATTGGTAATCAATTGGTAAAGTATATTTCAATGGTAATTTGTTTAAAGGCGAGCCTGGTGACTTCAAATATTGTGGCGTTATTTACTTGGAAAATAAGCTTGCCTAGCTATTAATACAGAATTCAGAATGTCTAATATTTATGTAACTGGAGGATATTACTGCTACTTGGAGGCAAAACCAAAAATGTACAAAGGTAAGTCCATTTTGAGATGACAAGAAATACACTCCTAAAATCAGTGTTTTAGTGCATCTTGAAACAAATTTGGGTCTCACTGTCCCTTCTGCTGTAATGACTGTGGGCAGTAAGGGATCTTATTGTCTCAACCTCCAGGGTTTAAAACATGCTGTTTAGCTGAGCTGAATGTGGCATGATTTGCCTTGAATGCTTCAGGTATAAGCAAAAGCGAAAAAGTGAGGGTTGTTGCATGAGCTGTTTGTCCATTTGCTCAGCAAAGAGTGGGGATGGCTGAGGGAATTCACCCCATCAGTCATCTCTGCCATGTTGGCAAGGGAGAGCCTTTGCTGTCCTTACACACTTAGTTTGTGGAAATGAACAGTCACCACTATTCACAGCTTAAAAAAGGCAGAACAGTTAAGGATTCAGCTGCAATTAACCTTTGAGAGCTGTCTATGTAATTCCCATTTGTGTCCTTCAAAAAGAAGTCTTTATACATCTCATTTATTTGATTCAGTTGCTTCTATTCAAAATGGTTAAGAATGCGTTTGAATCCATGGCTCCAAAAAATCTGTTTGGCAGTTTTGTTTTGCATGTGTTTTGCATGCAAATTCAATTTTCCTGCAATTTCCAGCCTGCAATTTTCTTCTATAAAAGTCACATAAATCTGGAGCCCTATGATCACACAAGTCAATATGCATTAGTTGGATGGTGAGAGGGTGTTAGTTAAGGCATTCATAGAAGCTTTGCTTCTTTTTGTTCTGCTTTTCAAGATTTTGGTGTTTGGCTTTCATCAGCAATTCCCGAAGGGTGGCTGTTAAAACTATAAAAAGAAAATATGTCCCCTGATAAATGACATTTATACAGCAAGGCTTAGGTGCTTACACTGCATGCAATGCTGTAATATCAGAATCCATCACAAACTTTTAAGGCTTTGTCCCATTATGTGGCAAAGTACAGTGCAACCCATTTTAGAGAGGAGAACTGAGAAATTGAAGTGATATTGGTGCAGATCTTAGGGGCCTGTCTTCTGTCCTGCGGTACATTGATGCTCTAAGCCCAAAACTGAACCCTCTTGCAAGTTCCCATGGATAGCCTGGTTTTTTTTAGGAGCCCTGCAGCTCCCTCTCATTATGTTAAGAGTCATCTTACAAATTATGGTACTATTTTTTTAAAATTTAATTAAAATAAATGTTCTCTTACTGTAGAATGGTTTTTTAGAATGTGTGTTTAAAATATACTAATTTTTTCAGTCTCTAAATATAGAACTTGTGGTCTTGAAAATTCTGTTTATGTATAATTTATGTACAGTTAATTTGCCTCTGATTGACCCTCCAGCTT
>WAAG01009823.1:64320-77217 GCA_013390105.1 Tichodroma muraria | reverse complement strand
AATTACTTCAGCTGAATCTCATAACCAAAGAGCCTTGAAAGAGCATATCCCAAAACAACATAAGCCTGGAGGCTCGTTGGCAATGGAAGATGAAGTAGCAGGGCACTGTACACAGCATCACAGAACAGCTGAGATTGGAAGGAATGTCCTAGGTCCATCAACCCACCCCCTGCTGAAATAGGGCCACACAGAGCAGGCTGCCACGGGATCACATCCAGGTGAGTTATGAATATCTCCAAGAAAGGAGACTCCAACACGCCTCTGAACAACCTGTGCCAGGGCTCATTGTCCTCACAGTAAAGTAGTTTTTACTACTTTGTTCAGTGAGCTTTCTGTGTCCTAGTTTGTGCCAGCTGGGCACCAGTGAACACAGCCTGGCTCCATCCTTTTTATACCCTCCAGTCAGGTATTTCTGATGTTCCCAAAGTTCAGAAGCTCTAGTCATCACTAGGATCGTAAAGCCAAGTTCTTTGACATGATATAGTCATGTATATATATATAGACAAAGAGTTTATTTATTTGGAAAATGATATCCTACCTCTGTGTGACGTTGATGCAGAGCATTATACTCTTTCTTCATTTCCGATTCACGTTCTTCCAGTCGGGAAACTGCCAAGAGAAGATCCCAACTATCAGCTAACACACAACTGGCTCTCAAAATAAACTATTTGAGAAACAAAGCCTATTTTTTAAAAATTGATTTACACCTACTGAAGAAAACAAACAGAAACATAATTGTGGGATTTGATCTTTGTTACAAACTTAGTTCATGGGTACCTGCATGTTCCCAATACCAGCCATTTTGCACCACAAATGCAATAAAACCACAGAAGTTTTTCAGGAGTAGCCTGGTGCCCTGTAAGCATCTTAGTCTGGCAACAATTTGTTGTCCTCTGGGACTGGCTCTTCTGGCTGCTAGAGAAGCAGGAGTATTGGAAAAAACACCAACAAAATCAGAGGGGAACTTCAATGGCTGCACACATTAAGACAGTATTTGTAAAAACAAATACACAAACTAAGTAACTAACTTACTAACTAACTAATGTGATGATTTTTACATGAATGGAAGATTTTACAAGGAGAAACTGCAAACCAGGTTCCAAAGGCCCAAATCTTGCATCTTGCATCTGGAGAGACTGGCCACAGAAGAGATAAAATGTAGCCTCTACTGATTTATTAAAATACGAATATTGATCTAATATCGATACCCAACTGTGACAGACAAAAGACTCTCTAACAGTTAAGTTAGAAAGTGTATGTTTATTAGATGCAGGGCAGGGATATTTCCCTAATGCACCTGCAAAGATCACAGGTAATTACACTTTTATCCATAAAAGTGTTGAATACACAAAATACAAATGCATACTCATACCTCCTCCGCTCCACTTCCTATGCTAATTGACAAAAAGGCTATTAAGCATTTGTAGTTTGTTCCCTGAACTGAGTCGGGGGTCTGTTCTGGGGAGGGGTCACTAGAAATGAGGAAGTAAAATTAGTCTTCCTCGTTTTAAACTTTCAACCTTTCAATGCATACGTGATTGATGGATCCTTGGTAGAACTCCTTGTTTCCTGTTTTCCAGGGCTACTTCAACAGGTTGTTTCTAAAAACAGGAGGTTTGCAATTGTTTTGTGATCCTGGGGTATTGATTAGCTTCTCTGTTTTTCATTACAAGCACAGCTTACACAAACATAAAGCTGACAAGCAATGAGTTATTAGATCCAGGATAGCTTATCTAAAATCTGGTCTCTTAACCAGCCTCTGAGTTTTAACTAATTTCAGAAAAGCTTATTTTTTTTTTTAGCTAAATCAGCAATATATTGTTGTTTATAACCTTAGCTTTTTCTAAAATCTTCAAAATTAGTGTCTCACTACTGAATTAATGTGTGTATATCCCACATAATAATCCCATATTCTGAGCTTTAGAAAGCTCAGAATTTTACGTCAAAGTAAGGGACAACCAGATATTTTGGGCTTTGCACAAATTACATTAAAACAAAAAAAAGTATTAAGATTATTTTTAAAGTAGCACTGTATGTATATGGAAGGCATGTGTATAATGGTGTCTGGTGCACAGCTTTTCTTACTCTGGTCTGCATAGTTTTTTGTCTTCAGCTCCAGCTGTCGAGTCTGAAATTCAAGGTGTTCCACTTGGATTTGTAGTTCTTTCTTCTCCTGTTCCAGTGCATCTTCAAATTCTATGAACTTCTGCATAGGGAAGAAGTGGAGAAGGAGGCACAGATGAGAATTATATGTAAAGTGGGTTTGCCCTACCATGACCATTCCTCTTGTCACAAAAATGGAAATTTGAGAGAATATAAACTGAGGGAATATAAATAACAAAATCAGAAATAAGAACTTTTAAGTACTGTAAGTAGCACAACAGCATTTAATCAAGATGAAGAGTCTATTTTATATTAGAAACATACTGTTATCTTTAATGCATAATAAATATATAAACTATGGTCCAACACGAGTTCTGTAAACCAGCACAACTTTATCATCTTCCGCAATGCTGGTCTTCTTTGTGCCAGGCTGAATTTTGATTCCTGTGAATTTGATGTCACAGAAGGAAAATTCTATTTCCACCACCATGTATTTGAAAATAGCTATGTCAGAAACCTTCAGACTAGCTCTTCTAATGATGCAGATGCAGAGAGCTCCACCCAAAATTCCTGTGGGGGGACAAGTCTTGCAGAAATGTGCAAGTCTTTTGGAAAACTAAACCCCAACTCTGGTGCTGCTCACTCCCATTATCACCAACACAGAGGCAGCTGCAGGCAGCAGTACGACTCCTGCACCGGACTGGACCAAAGGAAAGGTTTTACAGATACACTCATTTCACAATGAAAACAGGAAAATACCTGATATCAGGGTGTTCTTTCTGTAAACTGTCACTTCTTGCCTGTGAGCTTTAATCACTCCCTGCCATGGACACCAGCACCCAAGAGCAGAGTAGAACGTGGAACATTCTGCTCAGCTCCACTGTGAGATATTACACAACTCATGGTAGGAACTGGAGCCACAGGGGCTCCATATAATGAAATATCATATAATACCATTAAATCATATAATATAATGAAGTATCATGAAATATTTAAACTAAGCAGGATCCCTGGGAAGTGAATGCATCTCCACATCTCTGCATAGAGCTGGACCAGCCTAGTTCTTCTGCAATACATGGTCATCAGAGGTTTTCTGCACAATACACTAATGCAGTAATGACCCATAACCCACACATCTAGATTTAGAAACAGCTGCTTCTAGTACTACCCCTGACACAAACTGGTGGGAAAGTCCCTAAGGCTCAGAGAACAAGTGCCTCTCCCCAACAAACCAAGCCTGAACATTACTACCAGGCTCACAAGGGCACAGAACTACAAAGCTATTCCCACCAGCTGCAGTATACATCCTGGCCTGGCTTACAAACCCAAAAAGTCAAGTCTCATTACACTACTCCTGAACAGTTACATCCAAGGAAGCCAGAAGTACAGCATTATTTGCACCAACCAGTCCAGTAACTAGAACACCAACACAACAGCTGAGCTGTATGAGTACGGCTAGATTTGGGAGCAGCCCTGGATATGGAGTTGCTGAGGGTAACAGCGAGAAGGAAATTAAGACAAGCAGGCTTAGGAAGTAACAGGGTGTTGGGTTTCTTTCTTACAGAATTTTCTTCCATACGTTGCTAGGAAACTAATTACTGGGTACTTATGGGTACTCAGGAAAGACAAAGGAAGTGGCCAAAATCAGGGGAAAGGGTGGCATCCCGGGACTTCACTTCTCGCTGGGAGAGCTGCTCCCTTGGAGGGAACAGCGAGGCTGTTGGTTTTGCACTGCGGAGAGATTTCACCGGCACCACTGGAGCCCAGCTCGGAGTGACCCAGCACCGTCTGTTCGTGTGTGCCCGGGAATTCGGAGCTGCTCTCTCCCTGCCCTGCCGGGAGCCGCGCCCGCTGTTCTTCGCTCCTGCTCTGGTTTCCCCACGCCGTGTCCCGCACCCCCTGCCTGCTGCCGGGACCTTTCCACAGCTCCAGCAATCCCCGCCGAGCTCCTGACACATCTCGGGCAGCACCCTGGGCTTTCTGCTCAGCCCGGCCGCTGTGACGGTCACTGCACCAAAGGGGAAAGTGCCTGTGGTGAAAGACTCACTGGGCCCTGATTCTTGTTGTTAACACCAGTTACTGTTCTTATTTTGTTTATCTTGTTACATGAAGTAGTAAAGAACTGTTATCCCTATCCCCTTACATCTTTGCCTGAGAGCCCTTCAATTTCGGGATTGTAACAATTCGGAGGGGGGGGAAGTTTTGCATTCTCCATTCCCAGAGGGGCTCCTGCTTCCCCTGGCAGATACCTGTCTTCCAAACTAAGACACAGGGGTCTGTGAAGAGCTCTCAAGGCTCTGCTCCTGACCTCCTTGCCTCTCTCTGTCTGTTTGCCAAATCCTCCTTAGGTCTTGGCCCATCAGATTCACCAGCACAATGTGAAATAGAGATTTTGGGGTTCACTTGCGTTAGCAATATGAATTATGCATTTGAATTTTAACTTGCAGAATTATGTGCTGAATGTTAACCTTTTACTTAAGAAACCTCGGCCATGGTACAAAGGACATAGGAAAATGCAAATTTCTGTAAGCTTCTTGCATAAAGAACAATACCAGGAGAAGACCAAGGGATGCAAGAAACCCAGATAAAGGGACCCCTCTGGCTCCAAACTCATCGAGACCGACAGACGTACTCAGATAAGCACCAAGGGACCAAAGCACATGTGCAGCTGAGAGAAGTTCAGAAGTTCAGTCATGAGGAAGACCACGATCTTCAGCCTCAGAGACCACCGAGAGACCCCCGGGAGACCGCTGATGTGAACTACGCCTGCCCAGGAGGGCAAAGATCTAATTACCATGCGAGGCGAGGACAGGCGGGGCCAGGGGTCGAATATGCATGAAAGGTTGAGCAATGCACTGCATATGGAACACTTCAGTAAATAAAAATGGGGTTCAAACCAGAGTCCAACGCACAAGTTTTCACGAGAGCTATGTCGCTTGTGTGAGGGCGCCAGCAATACATACCCACTTCATAATTTTATCGAGTTGTGGAGTCTATTTATTCCGTGTATCGCTTCACATGCACATTGGCTGGAGAAACCTCCTCCGTCTAAAAGCATGGATAATAGGGAGGAAAATCCCTCTCCCTCTGCACGGGGAAGTGTTCTCTCCACAAACATCACTGCTTAGGGGCATGAGAATTTCAATTTAATAAATTAAAGTTTTGTTTTGCTCCCAAAGAGACAGACTCTGGTAAGATCTTTTTTGACAAAGACTCCCAGGGAAACAAACACATTTAAATGCTCAGGAAGATTATTTTGTTAAATTCTGCACATGAACCAATCCACGCTGCTGAACTCTCAGGGTAAACCCCCTGCACATTCCCTATTGCTTTTAGTGGAATTATTAGCAGGGACACTGGAGCCATCATTATAAACTGGAGTTTCTCTGCAGATTACTAAAAGCCATGTTATTTATGATTCTTGCAAACTTTTAAAACTGCTCAGTAAATTCCTGGGAGCAATGACTCAGTTTGCATTCCTACATACCTGTATTTATAGAAACAATCAAACACACTTTAGCCACTTCTAGCTTCCCTGTACTCAGCGTTCTGCAGTACATTTAACCTCTAACTGGGCTTTGAACTTTATTCCTCTTCCTGCCCAGATTTACTCTAATAAGGATTTGGGGTTTTTTTCCACTTATGGTTGTTTTGCCAGAATTTTCTAGAAACAGCAGCAATGACAACACCCTTCTTCCACTATAAAGAAGTCATCTCAGAGGCTACACGTTTACTTTTTAATAATATTTTAAGACCGTTCAAGAGTTTACATTTTTAAGTATGTGTTTCCTCCTGAGATGTCAATTAAACATTGAAATCCCTTAGTCACTCACCCAGCAACCTGTTTTATGGATTCTGAGAATTTTTTATAAAACAATCTGATTTGTAAATCTGTGGATTTATTTTTGAAACCTTTTTCAGAACAACAGTAAAATTTCAGACTGAGTAAAAAAGGAAAAGAAGCCCTAACAGACTGACAATGAACAACAGAGCTGAGAAGCAGCAGTTTCACTTGCTCCATCTGGAGGATGAGGGAAAGTATTCCAACAGAGACTTTTCCTGGTATAATCTCCATCTCCTCATAGTATTTTGCTGAAAGCACTCTGTGCTAAAGCTTTATTGATGAACCCTTGTCATTACAGCCAAGGGCTAAATCCCCATCACATCGCAGTGGCTCAGCTTTCACCACTTTCCTGCTCCCATTTCTCCATCCAAGAACATGCAACCGCCCCCCCTCCCCCAGCAGGAATGAGGCATTTAGAAGCAATATTCAATAAAAATGAATGCAGGTTAAGGAAATAATACAGTAAATTAAAAAGGAAAAGAAGGTACAAGCCCAATTTTATTCCAGTAACGTAGGTCACCTTTAATAGGATTCCTAGATTTGCTACTGTTGTTTTGGTTTAATTCAGAGGAAACTAACTGAAAGATTAACTCTTCTACAAATATGGCTCAGTCTTTTTCGTCATACATGTCTATTTTACAACTCAACAGTAATCAAAGAAACATAAAACTAGAAATCAATTAACCATCTGAAAAAGAAACGTGGAAACGATATTAAAAGTTAATATTGCCCTAAGTGTTTGTAGGGCAGAACAGCACTCTGAATAAAAGCACTGCAGGATGGCCCATCCTGGTGCTGAGGAGATCAAACGATGGCATTTGTGTGCAGGGGCCCAAGGGCTTGACCCAGTTCTTGGCTCTGCAGCACCTTGTACCTGCTCTGATATCAGAACTTATTTCACCTGAGCTTCTCCATGCTCATCACAAGCTCTGACATCAGGAAAAGTCCCAAATCCAGAGTGAAGTGAGAGGCCAACATAGAGTAAGGAGAGGATTCCTGCCAGGGCTTTGCCCAAGGAAGATGTTCCTAATTGAATGAACAATTAGGGTTGTTAATTCACAGCCCTAATGTTCAGATGTCACTGCTGCTCATCCTTCACGGCACCAGTGAGCTCTCACGAGGGTATCCAGGCAGGCTTTATTTTCTCCCAGTAAGCCACAACACACATTCCATACAGCATCCACAGAAATGCCTCACCAGCCACTGGAAGCAGCAGAGATTTAACTAACTTTATTCAGAAATGTGAGCACACCCACAAGTACAACTAAGCTGCACCAGAAGCTTGGAGAAAACAGGCACTTGATGTTCATATAGTTACTCTCGTGAAGGAGAGCCTCCAGAGACAAGACAGCAGAGGCAGCACTTCAGCACCATGCCGGACCACAGGCCTCAAGCTGTGGCTCATGGGCAAAGGCACGTGACTGCAGGTGGCCCAGGTGAGCAGCCAGACTGGCTCCAGCATCTCTCCTGCCCAAACTCAATCTATCAAGTGTATCCCCAGCACACAGGAAATCCCCAGTCACACAGTGGTCTCTACACCAAACTCTGCCTTCCCATGGTGCTGGAAATTTGCAACAGGGCAAGAGAAACAGAGAACACAAACTGCATAAAGTGTTTTAATTTTTTTTTTAACTTTTGATGAACCGGGCTCCCAGAGGCAGTCATACTGCAAGCACATGTTATTGAGTGAATGCAACTCAGTAAACAAATATCCATTGGAATTTCACTTTTTCCATTTCTTTCAGAGGAACTATACAATCCTGGCCCTGTTGAGTCATGGGAATTTCTCAGTAACTTGAAGAGGAACCAGTATATCATCCCAACCCTTTAAACCTCCTAAAAATAACCAGGCAGAGGGAACATTAACTTGTAAGTCTCCTTCCCATCAGAATATTTTCTGGCTGTAATATTTACAAAAAGCATCAAACCCAGTTATAACAGAAAAAGAATCCTTATGATTTACTCTCCTGCTTTTTGTGGTTTTTATCTCAGTCTGTGCCCAGCCAACCCTCCCTAAATGCTGCCCAGATGTTTGATGCCCAAAGATGAAATTCCAAAGTTCTGTGGATGCTAACTCACACTTGCTAATCAGCAAGCCTTCCTAAGGGCAGGGAATATTCACAGGAATCAAATCCACAATTCTGGCCTCAGAACAGTACAATTTCAATGACTTCTGAAAGCAGACATGACAAATACTCTTTCATTATAAAAGTTTAACAGGAGCATAGAACCACACAACTGCTTTGGGTTGGAAGGGACCTTAAAGACTATCTTGTTCCAGCACCCTGCCATGGGCAGGGACACCTTCCACTAGACCACATTGCTCCAAGCCCCATCCAAACCTGTCCTTCCAGGGATGGGGCAGCCACAGCTTGGCTGGGCAACCTGTGCCTCCTCACCCTCACAGGGAACAATTTCTTCCCAATATCCAATCTAACCCTGCTCTCTGTCAGTTTGAAGCCAAGCAGGGGACCAAAAAGCCCCAAAGAAATAACCAAACAGCACAGCCTCATGGACTTTTTAAACACATCTTAAAATAACCCAATATACTCCCTACAAAGCACTCTGCCACAATCCCAATGCCCAGGCTACTGAGTTTTAACACTGCACTGCAAATTTGTTGACTGCATTCTTTCACTTTAGTGCCGCCAAGAATCAAGAGAAAAATCTGGTGGTGGTGAAGCATACCAGGTTGAGCCGGCTACTGCAGCTGCCCTTGATTTCAGAGGTTTCTCATTCCCAGGGCCAGGTGCTGTCACTGGTTTTCCCTGATGGTTTCACTGCACAGAGCTCAGCTCACACCCTCACCTCAAGAATGCACAGCTTCCAACTACAGCTTTATGGAGATGCAATTAAGACCTTTAGAAAAGAGAAATAAAAAGGACACGAGAATTCCACTTATGGTAAAGAAAAAGTACTTTTCTTCTTTGGTCTCCCACCATGACAAAGCAGTTGGTACACTGGAAGCAGAAGCAGCCCCCAGCCCTAGGAGTTCTCAACATCAAGGCTGACAAAAGCATTAACATTTTATTATTTTTTATCTTTTTTTTCTCCAGAGCCTCTACACCTTATTTCAAAGAATAATTTCTGAATATGAACAATTAAACAGTAAATCACCTCAGTCATCTAAGAGAACGGGAATATGAAACTGCTATATATATAAATGTCACATGGATTTTTTTCTGCTAGGCTCCATCCATGGATTTCAAGTAGGATCCCTGATCTGTAATAATCCAGGATTACCGCAAACAACAATGGCTCACACACTACTCTTTAGAGGGAAAATAACTAGCACAAAATCATCCCAAGGCCAAAGAATGATTACGCCTCCAAAGAGTAGTGGTACACTTCGGATTGCTTGGCTTCCTGCTTTCCTGTCTCTTGCAAAGGAAGAAAATTACTAAAAATAGTAACATATCATCAGAAATCATCACATCAGCATCAGTGAGAAATCAAACCGAGACAGAGATACACAGAGATGCAGAAATGTCATTATGTGGCCTTAATTTGTGGTGGCTGGCAGTGGGTGCAGTGGAGGCCCAGTGAAGGGAGTGTTGGAGTTCAGTCCAGACCCAAATGGGGGTGCAGGGCTGTGGGTGAAAGCTGTGTTGAGAGAAGAAGCCCCTCACTTGAGGCAGCTGTCGTTTCCTTTTAGCATGGGAAACAGAGCAAGGGAGGGTGTTCCTCCCCCAACTTTGCTCAGGCGAGACTCCACTTGCAGTGCTGCCTCCAGTTCAGGGGTCCTCACCACAAGGATATAGAGCTGCTGGAGTGAGTCCAGAGGAGGCCACAGACATGCTCAGACGGCTTCCCACTGCAAGAGGGCAGGGTTAAATGGGGTATTAGGAAGAAATTCTTCCCTGTGAGGGTGGGGAGGCCCTGGCACAGGGTGCCCAGAGCAGCTGTGGCTGCCCCTGGATCCCTGGAAGTGTCCAAGACCAGGTCGGGTGGGACTCAGAGCAACCTGAGACAGCAGAAGGTGTCCCTGCCCACGGCAGGAGGTGGGACAAGATGGACTTCAAGGTCTCTTCCAATCCAAACCATTCTGTGATTCTATGTTCAGCTTTTTATCCCTATAGCCATTTATTTAGCAAAGATGAAGTAGAAGATTAAGAAATTGAGTTGTCTGCTTTACACCAATGTTACCTCAACTTTATCACATGAAAACATTCCCAGCAGAAACGCAGTACAGACATATTTAGTGTTTCCCTTGGGAAAACAAAGAGTTTAAAAATATTTAAAGCTGCTTTCCCTTGCTGGTCTCAAGAGCTGAAATGGACCTTCAGAAAACAGAAAAACATTGTCATTAGTCCCTCCCCCCCAGTAATAAAAACATACCTGCATTTCCATCACGCTGTACCTTACATGAATTTTAGAAATATTTTGGCTCCTTGAGAGCAGTGTCATTTACAGGTAAAAAAGAGCTCCCTGCATTTCATCTGATTATCACTCATCTTGCTCCTCAGTGCCTCGAGGTGACAGACCCACGGGTCTGGGGATGCACAAAGCAATGCCACCCTTTCTCCTGGAAAGCGCTTGCCTTCAGCAGACCCTGTTCCAAGTGATCAGTCATGGTACCTGTAGAGTAAACCCCTGATCCTGATGCCATGAAAAAACACACTGTATCAGTAAGAGTAAATTCTGGTAACAGACTGCATTTTCTCCATCTCCAAAGGATCTCAGTTACAGCAAACAGAAGACAATGTCCTCACTGTAAGTCTTACAGGACGCAGCCCAAAAGGCCAAACTCACACCCTCCCACACTGCACTGACAAAGAGGCCACAAGCTGAAGAGAGCTGCAGTTTTGGCAAAAAGAACCAACAATTTAAACCTGCAACTAGAGCACGCTTGTTAAAACTCACAAGTAACAGATTTACCAATCCAAAACCTCAGTAAGATACCTCAGTATCTTACCCTGTTACCTGGTAGACAGCAGAATTCCGTCATACACAGATTTTCACCCCCATACAACTGCAGAGTAAGCAGTGCATGGGAAATGGGTGCAGATTAATAACCTTTGTTATATACTGAGGGAAAGAGCAGCTGTGTATTCCATGTATGACCTTGTAATAGGTGATTTGTAGAGGCAGAATGCTCATTTATTCTCTTAAACACATTATCTATTCCTTTTTGATAACAAGTCTCCTTGCAGACACTTCTCCCACTTACACTGAGCTATGTGCAAGGATGACAGAGTATCTCCATCATCATCATTACCATCATCACTGGCACTTTTTAAATCTCACTTTTTAAAAATACCATTGGCAAATGGTATTCTGCCATGGTTCCCAAGTTTCCTTGCAGGGAATGTAACTGCTATCAGTACATTTGCTTCCAAGAAACACATCCTCTATCTAGTAAGCCCAGAACAGAAATCCACTCCAGTCCAAAATGCAAGATGATTCCAACTGGACTGTTCCAACCCCCGTTTGCAGTCCCATTTTTCCCCATAAATACTGCATTTTAAAAATTATTTCTCAGAAGCTGCAAAATGCTGTCTCTACACAACATAAATAAGCCTCATGTACTCAAAAAAATTTTTCAACCCCTAAAAGCATTCAAAAGAATTTTAGGATCATTTATTAGTCCATTAATACACAATTAGAACTTGGGACTAAAACTTTTAACTGACTCTTTTAGTATCAATCATGGACCACAAGTGTCCTCCCTACTGAGTTACCAAGCTTCTCACATATGATTATTAAGCAACAAGAACATGTCTGTGAAAATCTTGCATGTGCTTTACACCATTCTCCAGTACAACAGCTCTTTCATTAATTTCCACTTCTTTTATTTTATTAATTACCCCATATCAAATCAGAACTTGACTCCTAGGAAACCTACTGAATCTTAAATCTTCTGCTACTCCTTAGTCTAAAAGACAAAATAACTCCACTTTTTAAGAAGTCTAAAGACGACGGGGTGGGGATGATGAGGTGAGGATGGACTTTTTTCATCAGCAGAGCTCTATCCCAGCTCACAGACTCACTCCAAAAGGCTGAACAGCAATCCCTACAGCTCCCAGCCTTCAAGGCTGAAAGGATGCTCTGTATTTCAGCAGGGACAGGCGCAGATGAAGCAAGATGAGAGAGTGCAGATCACCTCCCCTCTGTCTTGTCTACATTCGAGCCCCTGTAACCCGAGGATTCTCCTTCCTCCCCATCAGAGGTGTTGGATTTCTCATGAGCCACTTCCAAACAACCCCACCAGCTGCGCAACCCTGCCCCGGCTCTCTGGGGAGCGCATCCACGGTACAGGAAAGGGCAGGTGCTGACTTGGAACGATTTTATTAAAACTCGAGGCACAGTTTTGATAAAAATAAGTTTCAAAAATATGAGGTTTTACTCTAAAGGCAATTTCTTGCTCCAACGAAACAACTTACAGCTGACATTAAGAATGCTGGGCGACTGCACAAACTACCCATTTTAAAAACTATGTTTTACACCACAAATTATGCTGACCCCTCCGGATGCTGTTGGCTTTGCAAAGCGAATTCCTAATTCCTCAGGAATTCCACAGGATTGCAGCTATTTTGGTTCGGGTTTTATCCCTTCCGCCGTCACGGGGCAGTTCAGCCGCAGTGGCCTCGGCCCCGCGGTGCGACGGAGGAGCCGGGCCGGGCCTGCCGGGGCCGGAAGAATCCCGGGGCCGGGAGCCCCGCGCGCCCGCGGGAGGGGATGCGTCTCGTCGGGCCCGCCCCCGCACTCCGCTTCTAGAAGGTACCGGCGGCCGCTGCCCCGGGGCTCCCGCCGCCCCACCCCGCCTCCCCTCGAACCGGGTCGGGCCCATAGGGGCGACGGAGCGAAGGCCTGTGAGAGGTGGCCCAGCCGCAGCCCTGAGCCGCCCCCGCCACCCCCTCGGCCCTCACGCTTCCCTGCATTGAGGTCCCCGCCCGGCCGTGGCCAAGATGGTCGCGGGGCGGCGGCACTCACCTCCTCGGCCTGCTTGC